>JAURVB010002923.1:0-21412 GCA_033002965.1 Piper betle | reverse complement strand
AGATTCACACACATACACGACCCAGTGTCGGACTGAGTCAATTCTTTGACCCCGGTTGCACTTCGTGCATGGTGGTCGAATCTGGGCTCAGGCCGACCTAGGCTACCAACAAGGAAAATACGATGTTCTATCTATTATACGTACCTGACTTGCGGGTTCGTCCGACTGTAATCCGCTAACCTAAAACAATGGGGAAGCCGGCGTTTGTCCAAGGAGCTTATGTGCATGACGCCCCCTCTCCTCCTTATAAAATGAAAGAAGGCTTAGGGTTTATGAAAACACACTTCGTTGCCGGGTAAATGGGTAAGTGATACGGTTCACTTTACCATTTCACTTAACCTCTTAAACGGGTACATGGTATGGTTCAGTTAAATGGTTAGATGGTATGGTTTACTTAACCGGGTAAAAATACTTAACCGGTTAACTAATACTTTCCACTTGACCGGGTAATTGATAATTAACCGGGTAGCGGGTAAATAATCTAAGTAAATTCATGGATACCAATGTTCGATCCCACCGCGTCGAATATATATATATATATATATTTATTTATTTATTTATTTATTTATTTATTTTTTCCAGGTCTTTACACCTGGTGCCTGGCTCGCCTGGTCATGATGCCTGGTCGCTTGCGTCCCACGTATCCGGAACCCGCACTTCTACCCGCCTCGCTGCTCGGTAGAATGTCCCGGCTGCGCCTGACCTTGCACGCGCCTGGAACCCACACCACACTCGGTACCAGGTAGCGGCCTGCTCGGTACTCCTTACCGGCCAATTGTCTGCCACAGCCTGCTGTCGGTACTGCACGGTAGCTTGCCCGCACAGCAACTCGCCCGATAGACCACATGCGCTAGTCAGACCTTGGACTTGCCCACATCACGGATAAATGCTCGGTAGGTTGTTCAACACTCGGATAGCACCGGCCACCCGACTTGGACGCGGGAATGCGAGGGACAACCGCTAAACCCTAGCTCTTGACCGTCCCACGTAGCTAAACCCCGTAACACTTACCATGGTTTGTGGATTATGTAAATTTTCTTGTTGATAGAGTTCTCCCCTTCAATATTTCACCACTGTAGAAAAGAAAATTTTTTAATGAAGTCAAACATTATTTTTTGGATGAGTCATTTCTATCAAAGAATTGTATGACCAAATTATTAGAAGATGTGTCACAAAATAAAAGTTGCTAGATATTTTATTCCATGTTCATTCACAAAAAATATGGAGGCCATTTCTCAAGCCAAAGGATGGCCATAAAAATTTTGTAGATAGGTTTCTATTGGCCAACCATTTGTAAGAATGCTAATTCTTTTGTGAAGCATTATGATAGATGCCAAAGAAGTAAAGCATCTCAAGGAAGCAAGAGATGCCCTTGCATGTAATCATTGAAGTTGAGCTTTTTGACGTATGGGGAATAGACCTCCTGGGATCATTTGTGTCATCCAACAGTAACCTATACATATTGGTAGCAGTTGTCTTTGTTTCAAAACAGGTGGACGCACAAGTATTCCCAACCAATAATGCCAAGGAAGTGATATGGTTTTTAAAGAAAAATATATTTACAAGATTTGGCACCCAAGAGCAATCATCAGTGACAAAAGACCACACTTTTAGAACAAGGCCTTTGAAACTCTATTCGCTAAGTATGGAGTCAAGAATAAAGTTCCAACTGTCAGTCTTTGACAAACAAGCAAACAAGCCAAAATCTTCAAGCAAGAAATCAAGAGAATCTTGGAAAGGGTTGTAAGTCCATGAAGAAAAGATTGGTCACTCAAATTGGAAGATGCATTATGGGCTTACCAATAGCTTTCAAGACACCTATCGGAATATCCCCTTATAAAATAGTATTTGGAAAAGCATGCCACTTACTTTTTGAGCTAAAGCACAAGGGTTATATGAGAATGTCAAACTGTATAAAGTGAAGATCAAGCTATGGCATGACAGATGCATTCTGTAATGACCCACCATCTGTCACAACATTGTGGGCCTAGCTGGTAAGGTGTTACTTAAAATTTAAGCAAATATGTCTAACATTTTTGTAAACAAAAATATATATAAAGATCCCACAGTCTTGGACCATTTCCCAATAACCACACTTATTTCTCAAATAGTAAAAAAAAAGGAGTCCTCATATTTATTTTGCTCCATGCTCTGGGCTTCAATCACCTAATCTTATATCTGCACACCTGCGGAGGCAATTTTGCGTTAGTGATTACATCACTAAGTAGCATAATAGATAAAACAAAACATGTACATTCCACTATTTCCTTTAGTTTATTTTAATATGCAGTGGAGCGATTCCACTATACTCCAAAACAATGCGGAGGAGGTATCCGCTGTGATCCGCACACCCCGGCCGTAGCCCTTTTGTGGGGAGGCTACCACTACCGTCTCCAGTGCCAGTGCCTCACACACCCCGGCCATAGCCTTTTTGTGGGGTAGCTATCACTGCACTCAAGTGATTGCTGCACCGCGTTTGTGGGGAAGCTCTCACTACCAATTTTAGTGCCAGTGCCTCGCACACCCCAGCCGTAGCCTTTTTATAAAGAGGCTATCACTACACTCTGGTGCCAGTGCCTTGCACACCCCGGCCGTAGCATTTTTATGGGGAGGCTATCACTGCACTCAGGTGATTCCTATGCCCCGTTTGTGGGGAAGCTCTCACTGCCAACTCTAGTGCCAGTGCCTCACACACCTGGCCATAGCCTTTTTATGGGGCGGCTATCACTGCACTCCAGTGCCAGTGCCTTGCACACCCCGGCCGTAACCTTTTTATGGGGAGGCTATCACTGCACTCTAGTGCGACGAAAGAATCGCTATGCCTCACTCACCCCGGCCGTAGCCTTTTTATGGGGCGGATATCACTACTCCAAAACAATGTCGATGCATTACATAATTTACGCACATAATACGAACCAGTGTCGGACTGAGTCAATTCTTTGACCCCGATTGCACTCGGTGCATGGTGGTCGAATCTGGGCTCAGGCCGACCTAGGCTACCAACAAGGAAAGTATGATGTTCTACCTATTATACGTACCTGACTTGTGATTTCATCTGACTATGATCCATGAACCCAAATCTGAATAAGGGCATAAAATTATACATTAGGATAATTTTATTTTGCATGAACCTACATGCAACTACATGACTAATATACTATCAATTTTCAATGATGTAATTAGTTCATGTTAGTCTTTATTTCTTATTAATTTTTCAGCAATTCTAATGATAATTAATTATTAATTATCCCTATCCAAATCCCAATTATCTAATTGATAATTCAATTATTAACATATCCCACACTTTAGTCTTTTGTATGCTTTATTGTAATCAACCAGCAAAAGCTGGTATTTTCACCATGCATGGCGACCAACCAGTAATGTGGCGGCCTCCATTTGCTGCTATGGCGTCACCAAATTGGCAACCACATGGCAACCCTCAACCAGTCCTTGGTGACTCCATCCTGGCCACCCAAACAGCAACCCCGACCAGACCCATGGCGACTTCTATAGTCAACCACATAAACAGCACCCGACCAGCCCGTCTTCTTTTCCTTCTACCCAATCTCAGACCCCATCTTCTATCTACCCCATTAATCTGATTGGAAAACACCAAAGATCCAACCTTCATCCACTGCTGTCTCATGGAACTCGGACTACACCTTACATGGGGACCTTAATTTCACCATTCATGGTGGCCGACCAGAAGCCATGGCGACCATGTCCTGCCCCATCAATGTGACGACCAGCACCACCCCAAGTGACGACCAGTCTGCCCTATCCATGGCGGATCCACGTCTGGCCAGCAACACCACCCAATCAACACCAACCTGGTCTCCCTACACTTCCTGATTTACATCTCTCCCGGCCGGACTGACTCGGCCACCCAAGGCGACTCCGTCCGGCCAGTAGCACCGCTGGGAACACTCCCTACTTCTAGCACGTCAACCCTACTCACAAGGATAGAGGATGGTGTTGTTGCTGCTGCTAAAACAGCAGGACGTCCACCTGGTTTTCTTCTTCCCTTGTTGATTTCTCATTTGATTCTTATGTTTAACATGTTTATGATTTATACAACATGTGTATGCATGCAATAAAAGAAAAAGAAAGGAAAAGGAATTACCCGAGCGAAGGAGGAAAGCCAGCATCTGTCCAAGGAGGAGAAAGATGTAGAAGACGCCCTCCCCTTCTCCTTTTACAAAGAATGGAATGACGGCTAGGGTTTGTGGAAACACCCTTTCCCCGCAATTCCTTTAATCGGGTAATTGGGTAATCAATACGGTTCAATTAACCATTTCACTTAACCTCTTAAACGGGTACATGGTATGATTTACTTAAATGGTTAAATGGATAAATAATGTGGTCGACTTGACCGATTCAAGTAGAATCGTCCGGTTAGAAATTACTTCTCAATTAACCAGGTAATTCATACCTAACTAGCTAACGAAAATTTTTCCCACGTTCGATTCCCCCGCGTCAAATGTTATTATTATTATTTTTATATATATATATATATATATTATATATTTTTTTATTTTTTTTAATTTTTTTTCCGGGTCTTCACACATTTTAGCCAAGTACTTCGAACAAGGATATCAGGTGTTGGTATACAACCTTAGGCTGAAGCCTTTTCTGAGGAAGCTTAACTCTATGTAGTCTGGACCCGACACAGTTGTAAAACCCGAGTTGTCTGCTCGAGGGTTTTTAATATCGATTCCGTTGTTATCTAAATCGGGTAAGTAAGGTCTAACCCTTTTTGCCGTGGTTCAGCTATGTTATGTGGTAAGTTGCCCGACCATAGCATCCTTGAGCGCTCGGTACGCCTGTTTGGATGAGGGACGCACGACTTTTTCATGTTTGGTCCAATCTAATCACATATAGTTAGATATTAGAGCCATGTCCCTCACATGTCTTTTGTGTGTTTACCATGTGTTTGATAACTTTTTGAATCGTCTTAACCCCTTTTGGGACCTACAGTGCAATTCCTAAGGTAGGCCCGATCGCTTTAAGGTAAAAACACTAGGTTTTGAGATAACCCAACTCATACCTCTTTTACCTAACCCAACCCATTCTTCTTTAGCTAACTAAACTCATACTTCTTTACCTAACCCAACCCATACATCTATAGGTATGACACTCATACCTCTATAGGTATAACACCCGTACCTCTATAGGAATGACACCCATACCTCTATAGAAATGACACACATTCCTCTATAGGTATGGCATCCATACCACTATAGGTAGAGCACCCATACCTCATAGGAATGACACTCATACCTCTATGAAATCAACAAGCCAACTCATACCTCCTTATCCAACCCATACCTCTTTAGGTATGGTACCCATACATGTAACATGTAAAAGACCAGGAAAAAAAAATTCATTAGCTGGTTAAGTATGAATTACCCTGTTAAATTGAAAAGTAATTTCTAAACGGACAATTTTAGTTAAATCAGTCGAGTCGAACACATTAATTATCCATTTAACCATTTAAGTGAACCATACTATTTAAGAGGTTGAGTGAAAAGGTTAAGTGAACCGTGTTAATTACCTAATTACCCGGTTAAAGGAATTATGGTGAAAGGGTGCTTCCACAAACCCTAGCCGTCATTTATTCTTTAAAAAAGGAGAAGGGGTCGTTGAACCTAGGAAATACTAATGGATGATGGGGTGTGAGAATTTAATGAAGAGGTCGTTGAACCTAGGAAATACCAATGGATGATGAGGTATGAGAATTTAATAAAGGGAATGGTTGAAGTGTATATATATGCAGGAGGAGGGAGTATTTCATCCCTCATCTCCGTCCCAGGCGACCTCCCCATTACTGTATTAGGGTTCACGGGTCACAATCAAACGTAATCACAAATTAGGTACGTATAATAGGTAGAACATCGTATTTTCCTTATTAGTAGCCTAGGTCGGCCTGAGCCCAGATTCGACTACCATGTACCGAGTGCAACCGGGGTCGATGAATTGACTCAGTCCGACACTGAGTCATGTTATGTGCGTAAATTTTGAAATGCATCGACATTGTGTTGGAGTAGTGATAGCCACCCCATTAAAAGGCTACGGCCGGGGTGAGTAAGGCACAACGATTCCTCCATCGCACTGGAGTACAGTGATAGCCGCCTCATAAAAAGGCTACGGCCGGGGTGTGTGAGGCACTGGCACTGGAGTGCAATGATAGCTGCCCCATAAAAAGGCTACGGCCGGGGTGTGTGAGGCACTGGCATTAGAATTGGTAATGAGAGCTTCCCCACAAATGGGGCATAGCAATCACCTAAGTGTAGTGATAGCCGCCCCACAAAAGGCTCCGGCCGAGGTGTGCAAGGCATTGGCATTGGAGTGCAGTGATAGCCTCCTCATAAAAAGGCTACGGCCGGGGTGTCAAAGGCACTGGCACTAGAATTGGTAGCGAGAGCTTCCCCACAAACGGGGCATAGCAATCACCCGAGTGCAGTGATAGCTACCCCAGAAAAAGGCTATGGTCGGGGTGTGCGAGGCACTGGTACTGGAGACGGTAGTGGTAGCCACCCCATAAAAACGGCTACGGCCGGGGTGTGCGGATCATAGCGGATACCTCCTCCAGATTGTTTTGGAGTATAGCGGAATCGCTCCACCGTATATTAAAATAAACATAAGGAAATAGTAGAATGTACTTGTTTTGTTTTATCTATTATACTACTTAGTGTTGTAATCACTAACGCGGAATTGCCTCCGCAGGTGTGTAGATACGAGATTAGGTAATTGACATAGAGTATGGAGCAAAATAAATATGAGGACTCCTATTTTTTATTTAGTTGAGAAATAAATGTGGCTGCTGGGAAACGGTCCAAGACTGTAGGATCTTTATATATGTTATTATTTATAAAAAAACGTTTGACATAATTACTTTACTTTTGAGTAACACCTAGCCAGTTAGGCCCACAGTATCGTGAAAAATGGCTGGTCGTTACAGGTGGCATCAGAGCACGGTTTCCCAAAAGCTCACATCTTATGACTCAAGTTCCTTGTTGAAGAGTCTAATATTTTATTTTTCTCCAATAGGGTATGTCATTAAGGAATTAGTGGACCTCCCTAATAAACCTAAGTAATCATTGAAAAAAAATTAATGAACTATATAGGAATAAATTTTTAGATGGCAGGCACCCGAAGGAAGTCGAGCCAAGCTGCGCAGTCGGACACAAACCTTGAGAGTGTGTTAGACCAAATTTTGACGGCCATACAGGGACTAGTGCAGGCTTCAGAAAATACCAATTCTGTGGTTCAGAACATGGTGTAGAGGTTACCGGGATTAGTAATGGGGAATGGAGCTCCAAATTCGGCTACGCGTCCTAGTAACGTCCCAAATGGGGATCAGGGGAGTGCCCAAGAGCGGGTAGGAATAGCTGACCCGGGCAAGCGAGGAGAACTTCCAAACCCGGTGCCACCGGAAGAACGGAGCTGAGGTATTCATTTGAGGGATTGATCCAATGAAGGTGGAGAGCTGGTTGGACATTACTGAAAAAGCATTTAGAGCTCTCTCTGTGCCTCATCGCCATCAAGTGAGGTTGGCGACATGCATGCTTCAGGAGGAAGCATCTTATTGGTGGAAGTCCATGGAGAAGACTGTGTTCCATCAACGGGAGAATATTTGGGCGGAATTTGTAACAGCTTTCAATGGACAATATTTTCTTAAGTCTGTTGTCTAGAAGAAAGCACTGGAATTTGCCACTCTAACTCAAAAGGATGATTCAGTCCGAGAGTATGCCAAAAATTTCTTGCAATTGGAGAGATTTGCATCTGGGAATCTGGCAACTGCCCGGGCCAGAGCAGACAAATTTTTCTAGGGGTTAAAGCCAGAATTGAGGAGTAGGGTAGCAACGGCGCCAAGAGGCACTATAACCGAAGTGATTGAAGCAGCCACTACTCATGAGTTGGTGTACGACTATGTCCGTGCACAGAAACAGGGGAAGGCTACTATGCAACATAAGAATGCCAACCAGGGTAGTAGCAAAAATAGGTCTGAAGAACACCAGCAGTAGAATTATCAACGGAATGTCGATGGGAACCGCAAAAGGAACTTTCAGGAGATTCCGTATCAACTATGTAAAAATTGCAACAAGATGCAATCAGGGTTATGCAGGGAGCCCCATATCGACTTAGCCCATTACGTTGCACTTTGGGCTAGGTTATTACAAATGGTATCAGAGCCAACCTGGTTCCGTGTTAGATGGTGGGATGGACTAGGGATGTTGGCTAGGCTGCCGGTAATGGGCCAACAAGGTCGTGGGCTGGGGTTAGCATGTAAAGACCCGGAAAATATATATATATATATATATATATTCGACGCGGTGGGATCGAATGTTGGTATCCATGAGTTTATTTAAATTATTTACCCGCTACCTGGTTAATTATTAATTACCCGGTCAAGTGGAAAGTATTAGTTAACCGGTTAAGTATTTTTACCCGGTTAAGTAAAACCATACCATTTAACCGTTTAAACTAGTAAAGTGAACCGTATCACTTACCCATTTACCCGGCAACGAAGTGTGTTTTCATATACCCTAGGCCTTCTTTCATTATAAAAGGAGAATGGGTCGTTGAACCTAGGAAATACCAATGGATGATGGGGTGTGAGAATTTAATGAAGGGGTCGTTGAACCTAGGAAATACCAATGGATGATGGGGTATGAGAATTTAATGGAGGGAATGGTTGAAGTGTATATATATGCAGGAGGAGGGAGTATTTCATCCCTCATCTCCGTCCCAGGCAACCTCCCCATTACTGGGTGAGTATTTCATCCCTCATCTCCGTCCCAGGCGACCTCCCCATTACTGTATTAGGGTTCACGGGTCACAGTCAGACGTAATCACAAATCAGGTACGTATAATAGATAGAACATCATACTTTCCTTTTTAGTAGCCTAGGTCGGCCTGAGCCCAGATTCGACCACCATGCACCAAGTGCAACCGGGGTCAAAGAATTGACTCAGTCCGACACTAGGTCGTATTATGTGCGTAAATTGTGTAATGCATCGACATTGTTTTGGAGTAGTGATAGCCGCCCCATAAAAAGGCTACGGCCGGGGTGAGTGAGGCACAGCGATTCCTCCATCGCACTAGAGTGCAGTGATAGCCGCCCCATAAAAAGGCTACGGCCGGGGTGTGTGACGCACTGGCACTGAGTGCAGTGATAGCCGCCCCATAAAAAGGCTACGGCTGGGGTGTGTGAGGCACTGGCACTAGAGTTGGCAGTGAGAGCTTCCCCACAAACGGGGTGTAGCAATCACCTGAGTGTAGTGATAGCCTCCCCATAAAAAGGCTCCGGTCGGGGTGTGTAAGGCACTGACACTAGAGTGCAGTGATAGCCTCCCCATAAAAAGGCTACGGCCGGGGTGTGTGAGGCACTGGCACTAGAATTGGTAGTGAGAGCTTCCCCACAAACGGGGCATAGTAATCACCTGAGTGCAGTGATAGCTTCCCCACAAAAAGGCTACGGCCGGGGTGTGCGAGGCACTGGCACTGGAGACGGTAGTGGTAGCCTCCCCATAAAAAGGCTACGGCCGGGGTGTGCGGATCACAGCGGATACCTCCTCCGCATTGTTTTGGAGTATAGCGGAATCGCTCCACCGCATATTAAAATAAATATATGGAAATGGTGGAATGTACTTGTTTGTTTTATCTATTATACTACTTAGTGTTGTAATCACTAACGCGGAATTGCCTCCGCAGGTGTGCAGATTCGAGATTAGATGATTGACAACTAGAGCATGGAGCAAAGTAATATGAGGACTCCTTTTTGTTATTTAATTGAGAAATAAGTGTGGCTGCTGGGAAACGGTCCAAGACTGTGGGATCTTATTATAAGTTATTATTTATAATAATGTTTGACATAATTACTTTAATTTTGAGTAACACCTAGCCAGTTAGGCCCACAATATTATCATGAAAAATGGCGGGTCGTTACAGGTGGTATCAGAGCAAGGTTTCCCAAAAGCTCACATCTTATGACTCAAGTACCTTGTTGAAGAGTCTAATATTTTATTTTTCTCCAATAGGGTATGTCATTAGAGAATTAATGGACTCCCTAATAAACCTAAGTATTCATTGAAAAAAATTAATGAACCATAACAGAATAAATTTTAGATGGCAGGCACCCGAAGGAAGTCGAGCCAAGCTGCGCAGTCGGACACAAACCTTGAGAGTGTGTTAGGCCAAATTTTGACGGCCATACAGGGACTAGCGCAGGCTTCAGAAAATACCAGTTCTGTTGTTCAGAACATGGTTCAGAGGTTACCAGGATTGGTAATGGGGAATGGAGCTCCAAATTCGGCTGCGGGTCCTAGTAACGTCCCAAATGGGGATCAGGGGAGCGCCCAAGAGCGGGTAGGAATAGCTGACCCGGGCGAGCGAGGAGAACTTCCAAACCCGGTGCCACCGGTAGTCCGACAAGTGGTACTGCCAGATGGGGATGACAGTGATCGATACACTGTAGAAAAATTCCGGAAGAACGGAGCTGAGGTATTCATTGGGGGAACTGATCCAATGAAGGCAGAGAGCTGGTTGGACATTATTGAGAAAGCATTTAGAGCTCTCTTCGTGTCTCATCGCCATCAAGTGAGGTTGGCGATATGCATGCTTCAGGAGGAAGCATCCTATTGGTGAAAATCCATGGAAAAAGAAAACCACATTCCATCGACGTGAGATTTCTTCCATCACGTGGGCGGAATTTGTGGCAGCTTTCAATGGACAATATTTTCCAGCCCGTTGTCCAGAAGAAAGCACTAGTATTCGCTAATTTGGTTCAGGGGAGGATTCGGTCCGGGAATATGTGTATTCCCAGATGAACTTCCAGGGTTACCTCCTAAGCGGGCAGTGGAGTTTGACATTGACCTAGCACTGGAGTAACAAGTGTGAGGAGAGTTTCCAATCTTTGAAGAAGAGTTTAACTACTACACCAGTTTTGACTATACCAAATGGCAATGAAGGATTCGTGGTCTTCAGTGATGCATCACTAATGGGGTTAGGGATTAGGTTAGGATGTGTCCTTATGCAAGATGGTAAGGTGGTGGCTTACGCCTCTCGCCAATTGAAGATTCACGAGCAAAATTATGCAACCCATGACTTGGAACTGGCAGCAGTGGTTTTTGCCCTAAAGATTTGGAGGTATTAGTTGTACGGAGCCCAGTTCGAAGTTTTCACCGACCATCAAAGTTTGAAGTATATCTTCACCCAGAATGACCTTAACCTTCGACAGAGACGGTGGATAGAATACTTGAAGGACTATGATTTCCAAATTTTATACCATCCGGGAAAAGCGAATGTTGTAAAAAAGTATATATCACACATGCATCAAAAGAAAAAAGATCGATCCAGACTTTTAGGGGAACGTACCAAACAGTGAACATGGTGGTTAGCGTGTCGTTTCGGATTCATCTTGCGTGGCGACCTACTTCTCTTAAAAATGTGGGGTCACTCTGTTTTGTATCTATTGGCCCCCATGCACGCCCTAATTGACGCATGAGATTAAGTCTTAATTGACAATATTCGTCTTGTGAAAATAATGAGAATTATTAGGTCAAAGTTTCTTATATATAAAAAGAATTGAGAAAGTTAAATAACCACAATAGCAAATGATTGAGATCTACGTTACTAAAACATTAACATAGTGCAATCTCATAGTTTTTAATAATACGTACACTGTATGTTACACAAAATTGAAAAACACGTGATTTAAACTCACTTCCCCATGCTATATAGCGGAGTTAGCTTGAAACTAAATCTAAATTGGCTTGGAATCATTTATCTTTTTATTTTCAAACTAACAAACAAAGTATATTTTATAGAATTGATAGATATATTTTGAACAGACTCTTAACCCCAACAAGTTTGACGTTATGTACATGCATAATAAAGAGAGTAATTATTCTTCTTACCCTTTACTTGCCAATTGGCACTACACTTTTTGAAGCCGGCGTTTCAAAAGTTCTTTACTTCAGGATTCACTGTTGATGTCAATTGACGAGGTAAAATGTAAAAAATAAGAGTTGCCCTCTTTTCATACATGCATCCATCCTCCTACTATACTTTTGGGCAATTACCCGCCGGTCCAAGCGGTTAATAAACTTTCTACGAATCGGTCTATATAACTATTTCGTGGGCATCTAGGTATAAACTCTGTGTGCTTGGTTCGTAATTTAAATTGCTATTTTTATAAAAATAAAACAAAATTTAAAAAAACTCTTTCTAATTGCAACTTTACTAGATCGCAACTTCATACACGGGACCGTGATTGGTACGAAAGGGGAACACGTCGCCTCTATAAACTGAGCCATAAGAAGAAGAGACTTCGGAATTGGAGAAGCAAAGTGGCCGCTGCACTCGGATCCTCCAAATGTTGTTACATATCTCCCCCGTACTTACAACACCCGTGCAATTCTCCTTCTGCAAACCAATATCATCATCGGACAAGAAGATTGTCTGTCGGTTGGGAAATAGATCAGTTGCCAGTCCTACCACCACAGACTCAAAAATGTTTGAGCAGATCTCAATTCCGAAACAGAAATCAGTCGACGGGGTCCTCTTCCCGGCGGCGGTCGGGCCGAGTCCCGGCGGCGTGACCGACCTCTCTACCTTGGAACGGTACCTGGTCGAGCATGGTGGCAAAGCATGGCTCGAGTCCCACTTCCATGACAGCGGCGCACTTTTGTTAAGAGGTTTTCCGATCAACGACGCTTCCGATTTCAACCGGCTGGTGGAAGCCTTCGGGTACGAAGATCTTCCTTACGACGGCGCCGCCTCGCGTACAAATGTAATTGGGAGAGTTTACACGGCCAACGAGTCGCCTCCCGATCAGAAGGTCTACTTCCACCATGAGATGGCCGTGGTATGCGCATATCAATCACTGTACAAAGCTTGCGAAAATTTTGGGTGATTGGGTGCAAATCATCGTAGAACTTATTTTATTTATATCTTTATTTATCTATTTTTGGATGCATGGGTAGTCTCGAGTATATCCTTCGAAGCTGTTTTTCTACTGTGAAGTGGAGCCGGCGAGTGGCGGCCAGACGCCGATCGTTCTTAGCCATCTTGTGTATGATAAGATGAAGGAGAAATACCCAGAATTTGTGGAGAAGCTTGAACAGCATGGTCTGCTTTACGTGGGGAGACTGGGCATTGAAGACGATTTCAATTCCCCAGTTGGCCGTGGGTGGCAGTCCTTGTTTCAGACCAAAAGATAAAACCGTGGCAGAGGAAAGGTGAACTCCATTTGTAATTGTTCTTTTTTTGTTTGGCACCTGTTAGCTGGTTAAACCAGCATGAGTAAATATCTATTAACAAATAATATTGACAAAATTAATATTCAAATCCAGATCCCTTATATAAATATATAAGATCTACCATGGAACAAACACTGATCCATTTTTAATCACTTTTTCTAAGAGTTCAACGGTTTATGTATAAATAAATATGGGACATATCATCGAACATATAGGGCTGCTCAGATGGGAATGAGATTGGAGTGGGTAGAAGACGGGGTGAAGACCAAAGTCGGACCTATACCGGGTGTCAAGGTCGACGAAGCGAGGGGCCGCAAGGTTTGGTTCAACAGCATGGTGGCTAACTACATAGGCTGGAAGAACCTCGGCGTCGATCCCAGGAACACATTGATGTACGGGGACGGATCTCCTTTGCCTGCCGACGCCGTCGACGACTGTGGGAAACTAATGGAGGAGGAATGTGTGGCTTTCTCGTGGAAGAAAGGGGATGTGCTCCTCGTCGATAACATTGCTGTTCAACATTCTCGGCTCCCTTGGCAGCCTCCTCGCCGAGTGTTGGCCTCGTTCTGTATGTGATATTATTGATGGGCGCTTTGTTTGCTTGCTTACTGGCTGTCTATTTGGAATTCTTACTGTTGGATATGTACGCAATCATAATATTTACGGTTAATAGATATGGATGGATTAAATTATGTATATGTGTAGTTAGGGCTGATAATTGAGCGAGTTAATTCGTGAGTATTCAGCCTTTAGCTCGCCTTGAATCGATTCAAAATTTAATATTTAAATACTTAAGTTCGAATTCGAATCATACGAGTTGAATTTAAATAAGACAGTGTTTGACTTAACTTAACTCGATTCTAATTCGAATTTTATTCGAAATCGATTTGTAGTTCGATTTGAATTTAATTTTTAGTTCGACTCGAATTCGATTCGATAATATAATATAATAATATATACAACATCACTTACTTATTCAAAATATATTTAAAACTATAAATAAATCTTATCATTGACTATTAATTTAAATTCTATAAATAATTTTACTATAATAAAAGAATGAAAACTAATTTTAATTAACATGAGTCTATTACGAGCCGAAAATCTTTGCCACAACAATTTAATTGTTTATCATGGCTTAATAAACTAAAATCTTAAGGTTAACAAATTATGCATGTTATGACTTATATAAGAGACGAACTATCGAAAACATGGATATAACCAAAAAATTTTACAATTCATTACCAGGATAAAATTACATATATAAAAAATTTTTAAAAAATTTTATGCCAAGAATGTCCAAAATATTTAAGAGGAATAAAATTTTAAAAGTGCATGGAAAAGAATTAAGCTTTTTAAAATTTTGTGGAAAAAAATTAAGTTTTTTAAAATTGCGTGAAGAATTAAGCTTTTAAAACCAATATTTATCACATTAGGACACATTAGCTAGTATTTTGGGTGGGTTGGTAGAGTTAGAACATGTTATTAGACAATTATTAACTGTATCCTATTTTATTTGATTTTATTATATTTTATTTAACATTTTTGAGATTTATTTTATTATTATTGACTCGAGTCAAGAGTGAGTCAAGTTTTATTTAAAAAACTACCCTTGCATGCATATGTGATTCTCCAGAAGCTCCTCTCTTCCTCACCCGGCTGCCCTCTTCCTTTGGGCGTCGCCGCTGCCACCGATGTGGTCGACTCGAATCCTTCCACCACTGACAAATTAAATTTATGGTCGATTTATCGTGTTAAGATGCGTGAGTTAGTATTTTGGGTGGGTTGGTAGAGTTAGAACATGTCATTAGACGATTATTAAGCGTATCATATTTTATTTTATATTTTTTAAGAAAAAATTTATAATAATTGACACGAGTCTAGACCGAGTCAAGTTTTAATTATAAAACTGTCATCGCCTTATTATTTCTTCCCGATCCTTCACCTTCCCGGCGTCATCACCTCCACCTGACACCAACACACCTCTACTTTTGCCACGTCACCACCGTTGGCGACCTCGCCACCAACTGCATCGCCGCCAAGTAGCGCCACTGGCTGCTCGCACCGACCAACACGTTGGTGCCTTTCTCTTCTTTCCCCTCCTTTTCTTCCTCTCTACTCCTGTTCGCAGCCACCCTTACTCTGTTTCGAGGAGTGCCACTGGCCTTGCCACCGCCGATCTCGCCTTGCTTCCATCGTCTTGCCGTCGGCCCTCCCTCGTCGTCGTCAACCTTTATCCAACTTGAGGCGCAACTCAAGGACGAGAAAGTTGCCACCTTTGCTCCCCTCACTAGGAGTTTCTCCCTGTTCGATCGTCGGAAAATAGGTGCCACTGGCACCTGCTGGACAACCGTGACACACACCAACCTCATCCCTCTCCATGCCGTCGGGACTACCGTCTCCCTCCTCCACCTTGCTATTCGGCCAGTGGCAATAGTGGATTGCCACCTGCTGTGTGATGTCGCAGGATGGCAACCACCATCCCTTGCCGGCCTTCTCACATGCGAGGGTATAGTTTAACCCTCACTAACCTGCTTCGATTTATCTTATTTGTGACATGGATGATGTATAGAGGAGAATTTTCTTCCATAACTGAGGTGAATCAGGAAATGATTGTTTATATGAGTTATTTGTTTGACTTTCGTTTTGACAAAGAATGATATTTTCCTCAATCTCAATTTTGTTTGAGTTAAACTTTGGATGTTTAATGTTATTATCTTGGTTCAAATTTTCGCATGAAGGCTATTTTGTATTGTTCGCTGTCACATGGTTCATCAAATTGAATCAGTTTTACTTTTAGTGTTGGTTTATTGTGAATTTTGAATAATCATCTTCTCCTTGATTCATGGTGTTGAGATTGGATAGAGTTGAATTTTGAAGTTTTCATGTTGTTAGGTACGATCTTGTTGCTCTATTGTTTTGAGTTGAAATTTGAGGTTCCGACCTTTATGTTCAATAGGGCACTTGGTACTTCTTTCTTTGGCCCATGTTTCCTTTGCAAATGGGATAGGAGAAAACCTTTTCTTTCATGACGTGTTGTTTATTTGTTTCAAATGATTGTTTATTTTGATTAATTGTGGGTTATAATGAGATGCCATTCATTGTGATTTTAATTTGTACCTTAGACCATATTCCGTTCAATTTGGAGTTTGTTGCTTTGATTTCACAAATGATGATATAAACAGAAGATCTAGCTGTGATTGCTATGTGTTTCTTTAATTTGAGGGTAACTGGATGATTTTTTTTGATGACTTGTACTCAATGGGCTTTAAATGATTGTTTGTTCTAGAAATCACTGTTTCTTTGCAAGCCTGTATTGTGCACGTTAATCTGTTTGCATGATCTGTTTTATTTTGTAGATTTGATTATTAATTATTGGCTGATAATGATTATGGTTTTTGAGATAGGATTTGTTTTCATTTCTGAGCTACTCTGATGCGTTCCCATGCATTACCTTAGAGGCAAGACAAAATGAGCAACTTCTTTTCAGTCGCCGCCATCACTAAGTAAACCTAATTTTAAATTAAATGCATGGTTTGTGATTAATTAGCATGATATGTTTAAAAAATGTGTTATGATTATTATTATAATGGAATGGTATATCAGTATATGAATGGTATATCAGTATTATTAGCTCAAGATTAGTTACGTTCACGCTATTGTGAAGAGAGTGAAGATGAGGATGATGAGAAGGAGGACTCAGGTAATGATTTAAATTGTATATATTACTCCTAAGTGCTTGTTATTTAATAGTGAATATTGTCTCTTCTAATTTGTCTTGACATGATTGTGTTTTTAAATTATTTCTATATTTTGATATTATAATATTATTTATATAGTAAGTTGAAGTACAATTATATCCTAATTTTATATTAAAATTTTCAAATCCAAAAGTGAAATAATGTTCTTTAATATCTACTTCTATTGGTTTAATTTTGCATCACATATTCAAACACAAGGTATGTTTAAAATGTTAATATCCATTTGTATCTACTTCTATTAGTTGTTATGGCCTTGATAGTTATTAGAATACACCTATGGAATTTTCTAATTGGGGATAATTAGTTAATAGTTTTTCCTATTAAATGTACTAAGAATACTAGAATACATTTATTCCTTTTACAAAATTTTTTTTAATCTAACATCTTACAATGGATGATATAATTTAAGTTTTTCCCACAATGAAGGCCGGATAAAAACTGTCTAAATATGAATGAAAGCTATAAAATATAGACTTTTGAAAGTTTTCTTTCGATTTTGGGTTTACAATTCTAAGCATTTTATTCTTTTAGAAACATATACTGTTGAATTGTGTCTTAAGTATTTTATAAAAATAATTGAAACATAGGTTAAAACTTGTAAAAACCTTTAATTATTAATATAGTTTATATAAATATGTTGACAAACTATTTTTGTTAGTTTTTAATCTTTATAACAGTATTTTTTTCCAAAATGAGCTACTTTTGAGCTAATTATCGAGCTAGTTTTGAGCTCTTCGACGATCTAGTTTCGCGCTCCCAAAAAAGTTAGTTTTGAGCCCCCAAACATTCTTGTTTTGAGTTCCCAAACGAGTTGGTTCCGAGATTTTTAAAATTTAACAATTTAAGTGTATTAAAGCTTAAGTTGAGACTCAAACAGTATTAGAAATATTAGAGTCAGATTTTGAGTATATATGTTCAAAACTTGTTCGATCTCAAGTCAAGTTTGAACGAACTTCAAGCTATTCAAGTCGAGTTCGAGCAAAAGGCGAGCTCAGCTCGCTTGCTCGTTTAGCAGCCCTAGGTGGGATGTCCGGATTACCAAGTCTGACCGAAGTCCCAAGCATGTCCGATCGAATTTGATCGACCGAATTCGACCAAATAAAAACTAACTAAATATAGACATTTCTTTAACCGACTGAATGACCGACCAAGTGTCCTATATTTTATATTAATAATATATTGCCTTCAACATTTGAGAGATTAATACTATGTTCTATGAAAATTTTAGATCATGATATACATTAAAATTAATTAAGTTTATACATAAACTTGATATTTAATATCTAAAATAACAAAAAATGGCTTAGAAAAAGATAAAAAGTCATCCTTATATTTAAAATTTTAGAACACTACATTCACTTCAACAATTATATCAAACAATTTACTAGATAGTTAGAATACCCTCAATTAGTATTATAGTTTACTAAATTTTCAAAATTTAGCTCGTATACATTTTCAAGTTAAACAGAAGATAATCGATGTATAGAAACTTAAAAGTAATCTTTGACATCAAAATATAATCTAATATTACATATATTTTAAAGACAATATTTTATTAGTTGATTTTTAATCTAATGTAACTCACCTATATGAAAAAATATACAAAAATTTTAATTACTTGTAGGAATGTTTTACAAATAGTAGAAGAGTAGAAACTAAATATAACATTCTCACATGTTCAACACAATCATCAATATTTTTTCATTCTTCATATTCATTGTTTTAAACAAATTTGATGATGAACTTATTTTTTCTTTACAAACAAAAAATATAGTAACAAGAAAAGAACATATGTTAAAAAATATATCAAAAATAGAAAATACATAGATATAAAATATGAATTATCTTCATATTCACTCCTCAACCAATTTTAGGCACATATTAAAGCTTCAAGTGTTTTTAGAGTCAAATTATTCTTAATTGAGCCAATTTTTTGTTCTCCAATATTAAATGTCATTTTAGAGGAGACAATTGACATATGAATGGCTAAAATATATTAAACAATTTTTCTTAAAACTACGTTCAATATCCACCGTGATAATATATCAAATTACTTATTTACTTCATCCATAAATGCAAAAGTTGGTTCATCTACATAATTTTTCAAATTAGTTTGTATTGGATCATTTTATGAATATTTCATAATCAACTTACTTAATTCTTTCAATCACCTACTTAGGCATTTAATAAGACAAATAATTAATGAACTTTTAATTTCAATAGAGGGTTTATTTGACACACATGTAGTCATTATTTCACATCAATCTTATTTTTTACAATTTTCCATTATAATATAATATTTTTTATTCAATTTTTTTAAAAATAATTTTAATTTTTATGCTAATTAACACGAGAGAAACTAAGAAAAATATAAGAGATACGATTATATAAATGAGATATTAGTTGTTTGTGACAAAAAATAATATTTATAATGAAAAAAATAATTAGATAATAAAATAAGTATGAGATGAAAATAATTTCCTATATTAACCGAATTTTGACATCTCTAGCTGAGATCGACTTGATCTAAAAATTTTGACCATATGCCACCATTTTTATGCCACCATTTTTCCAGAGAAGTTAAGAGCAGGAGCATGGACAATGTCTCGTCTAATGTCCGACTCTGCCTAAGGCATACCCCTACAAACTTTCCTGACTTCACTTAAATTAGGTCCGACAATCTCGCTTACGCCCACCCATATCATCAAATTACCTCACCGATTGCTCTACATGTTTAGCTGACAATCTCACTTACGCCAGCTATGAAGAATGAAGATCGAAGAACACCGTCTATAACTTAAAGCAACAAATGACTACCATAAAATTTTGAGGAAAAAAAATGAAGAGCATACGATAAGGCTTATCGGCTTGGTGTTTCAGAAATTTGGTGGAAGATGAACTATCATGTACCTAAGGTTTAGCATATCAAATCTGATAATTCGTTGAAGTACTGCAGCCTTCTTAGATATATTCACTACATCATAAAACTTCGAAATGTGGACAACAGTTACTGCATACCTGTTCATAACACACAGAGCAGGATCTGTAGAGTTGATCTCCGACATATCCATTGCTGCGTAACAAGTGAATCGGAAATATGAAAACCAATGCTCGTTAAACAATTCATATATTTGAGAAAAAGAGACAATATCGGTATCACACCCATTAAATTCACGAAAAGAAAAAAAATACACAAACACACACATTATGTACTTCATCATCCGATGAGGAACAACGAAACCAGAATGCCAACCATAATCGGCTATTTATTATATATACTATATAATGAAAAAAGTGAGACAGAGAGAAACACAAGGGGATGGTGAAGGCCTTGGGGGCGATCAAGAGGACATTCCGGAGGCGATTTCCGTGGGAGTGGAGGAAGCGCTTTTCTTCTTCTTGCTCCTGCTCTTGGCCATGCCCGCGACTTGGCGGCGGTGGGAAACACTAACACCGCCTACTTTTATTTTCCGAGCACAATTGTGGCCCCGAGTCAACCACTTCGGAGGTTTCCCCAAGGACCAATGGTTCGGTCCTAGCCTAACCCAGGCCCAGCTTAGTTTGGCTTCAAAGATACGGGAATATACAAAACCATACAGCAAATTGAAATAGGGCTTCAACTTATTCTTTTTTTATATATATTTTGGCATACTTCTATTTTTATTTTTTTTCTTGTCGTAATTATGAGATATATAAACTTAAAATTATTGTTGTTAAACTAATTAAAGTGTAGCTTGCTTCAATGCTAGCTTAGCATAACCCAGAGGATGTTGGCGCTGCCTATTATTATTTGTTGGTTGTTTTATCAATTCACGAAGGTTGTGGCTTTTAACCATGCTCTCTACCTTCCATAAATGCTATACCTATGGGACAAATTTTTAATTGTTTAAATTTCTTGACATTTGTAAGTTTCCTTTTGCGACATTTCCAACAACGTATTTCAAGGCTAGCACGGAATCCTTGCAACCCTAAATGTATATAATGCATAATGCATATCAATTTACGGTAGAATTGAGCGCATAAAGCGACCATGCATTTGCAGGGAGAGCATAGAAATTAGAACAAAAGATCAGCACGTGCGCTTACTACAGCATAACATGATGAGGTGGCGATAAGAGTAAGAAGATGAGCGAATTTTCTCTAAATACATGGCAGAGAGGAGAAGTTCAAAGAATCATGGCTTAAAAAAATTTGGAGTGCTCACCGGGAAGCTCATAAGAGAAGTACATGTAAGATCTTTCATTCAGTGTACAGTAAAAGCAGCAGACTTGATCCTTACAAATGTTCATTGAAAATTTTCACTCTAAGCGATAAATAAATAGAACTCCAGCACGATCCCTTGTTGTAAGAGGATCATGTCGGACATAAATATATACATGAATCAGG
>JAURVB010002922.1:0-18714 GCA_033002965.1 Piper betle | reverse complement strand
CTTCGCATTGTTGGGCCCTTATGGGCCCGTACCTAAGCTCCGAAACCACTGTTGGACCCTTCGGGCCCCTAAAAAGAACTTTAAACAACCAAAATACGATAAAACATGATAATCTACCGTAGCATTCATCAATATCTCTTTCGTTTCAGTTGAACCGAGCCTGAACTCCAAACTCACTACTCATTCACATTTATCCATTCATTTCATATCAAGCAATTTATCTAAACAAACATATCAAAATTATCATTCACGTAGCAATAACACACCGTCATTATAGATTACACGCGGCAGGTACATGTGTGCGCGGTTCCGTGCTGCTCCTCCGCAGTCCCGACAGCTTTCATCCCTCGCATTTCTCACCTACATATATATAGAAAAACCGTCAGTAACGAGTGTTACCGGCCCGGAAAATAACTAATATCAATCTGGCACAGGAGAGCAAACTCTCCTGTTGAATGAAAACCATATACTTCCTCAAGAACTCTCATCAGGGCACATACGGGAGCCGTCGCCCTCGGGTCGACAGCGTCCCCTATCTTTCACATTCTCATGCCTCAGCCATTTCTCTATTGCTTCTCGCGTCAAATCTCATTCCTTTCCACCCTCTGCACCTTCCATATTACTCCTGGCCTTGAGCACGAAGGCCGAGTACTCTCAGGCAGTCGCCTTCAGTACCCTTTGAAACCACAAGTCTAGACATGCGCTGCAATGCAGTACCCGTGAACCTCCACACTTCTCCGGGTTTGAGGAACTCAAAGGTGGAGTTGTCAGGATCCCTCGGGAATGAAACGGCCCGCACACCATTCCAGAGCCCACTATCGACACACACGTGCCCGCTCGCGTAGCACGGTAGTCGGATTTCCCTCATTCAATCTCTCACAAAAACACGAAAACTATACATATATATAGGTCTGGGTTGGGATTTATACAATAGGCCCGAAGGCAACGTGAGCTGGATCTGAAGTTCGAAAACAAACTCGAGGGATCTCATCCTCGAGGGTTATTAATCCGGAAAATCGTTGGCTAAATGGCCCGAGTTAAGTGGGATTCGATAAAACGCCACTTAACTCGTCCTGCACATAATAAATCAAATACACAAGAGAGTAGCGTAAATCAGAGAACGAGTCCTAAACGGACCTGGTAGAAGCTCCAAACGGGTCCACGCGCCTAGGCGGCGAGCTCCTACACCGTACCTACACAATCAGGCTAAAAACTAACGCCCGCATGATGAATCACACATCCTATAGCATGCACACACAATCAACACAATCACGCATCAACCATCACACATCAACCTATATCAATTCTAGCAATCAATTCTAGTAAGTCTACTTAGGCTAGTTTGCATTAGATCATGATCATTACCTAGTTACCCTAATTAGTTTCTTAGTCTCCATTTTTAACACCACTCAATCAAACAAATTTCATATTTTATCCTTAATCAAATCTACATTTATATATATTATTATAACACACAATTCACCAATCCTAGCATGCAATTCTAATAATCAATACTTTCAAATAATTAAATTAAAATAAATTATACCTCGCGTCGTCGAAAATCGGCGACGGCTAGGGTTTCCGTTTCGTGGCTCGAAACTCGAATTCGGCACCTAGCGGCGTCCGAAGTCCGATCAGATTGGACCAGGTGCGTTCGGCGGATGATCCGGCGAATTTCCCACGAATCCAATTTTCCGGCGGTTCCGGCGGTTTTCCGGCGAGTGTCGGCGGTTTTCCGGCGGATTCCGACGGTTTTCCGGCGATGATTCGGGACAGGGCAATCAGGGGGTCTATCGGCACCAGCTCGACGAGCTTGGTCCGATGGTGGTGTCAAACAAGGCAGCCGAGGCGGCGATGGCCGTCGACGGCGGTGTCGAAAATGGGCGGCGGTGGCGGCGTGCTCCGATCGGGGCTGCGGCCGGCCTCGACGGCGGTCGGGATGGTGGGGGAAACGTCGGCGACGGCGAGGGGTGGTCGTCGGGGCCACAGCGGTGGCGGCGCGGCCCGGACGGCGGCGGAATCCGGCTCGAAGTGGCGGCGGCCGAGGTGGTTTCGTGGGGCGATTCCGGCGTCGTGGCGGCGAGACGGTGGCCGGGGTGGGTCGTGGCGGCACGGCGACGGCACGGCGGGGCGGGGCGGCGTTGATCGGCGGCTGTACGACGTCGGCGGCGGCGGCAGCACGAGCACGAGGGGCGGCGAGGGTTTGGGGTGAAGAAGGGTCGGGAGGGAGAAAAATACCCTCAATGGCAGTTTCGTAAATAAGTATTGACTCGATTCCTACTCGAGTCAAAATAATATCTAGTTCGTAATAAATTCTAAAAAAAATCTAGAAAAATATGGAAAAATTCCATAAAATAAAACAAACACAACAACATCCAAATGACATGCTCTATAACTAATAACCCACCCGAATATAATCCAACGCGTCCTAACGCGTTATTCGGCCTAAAACTATTTCTACGATCAAACATATAAAAAGAAAAAAATACTGCATACTTTCATATATTCAGATAACTCATATCTCACCATCTTCTCGACGTTATCATCATATATTCAGGTACACCTGACTCTCATCGCTCATAACTCACGGCTGGTCTCGACTCAGCACGCGGTTCATGAAACTGACTCGACTCGAACCAACGGTCGAACCGACTGGTTCGGTAACGTAAAACCCTGACTCGAGTCACGGGTTTTACAAAAGGAGTACAATAACATGAGGAAATGGGGGCTCATTGAATTGAAGAAAAGAGACAGGAGAAAAAGCAGAAAAAGATAGAGCAAGGGAAGAGCCCCTCGCCATAGATCCATCTCCTACGACCCCTTAACATATCCAACGGTGCATAGCTTGAAATACCCTTATAGGCCGCAGCGGCCGACCACACCACGATCTTCTTTGCCTTCTTCATGCTCCAGCTGCCATCTTTGCGGTGAGTCCTTGCCGAGAAAAACCTTTCCTAAGAGGAGACCCATCCCTGTTTATTGCCAAGCCTTGAAGTTGAAGCTTGCCTTGTTGTTGCACATGCCAGAGGAGACCATGGTGCCGATAAGTTTGGAGAGAAGGGACTACATGCCGTCTTGCTGATCATTACTGTTGCTGCCACTAAAGCTTTGCACCGAGAGATAGCATTGCCGAGAAGAGATATTGTCATTGTCGGCTGATAATCCATGCCACCGTGAAGCCTTGCCAAGAAGTTGCTTCGGAAATCCCCTTGCAGTTCTAGACTTATGATATCGTGAGCAAGGGAGAGGAAGGCCACCATATCCTCGGAGTCCAGCCCCATTGCTGTTGTGCAGCCTCGCCGAAATCCTCATCGAGTCAAGAATTCCAGAAGAAAAGTAGCCGCTGCACAGCCGCCATAAAAACAGGGGAGAAGCAAGGAGTTGCTGTCGTCCAAACCTGCCAACAAAAGCCGCCCTTTGCCAGAGCTTGGCGATGCCGAAGTCTTACCATCTATCATGTGCTCGCCGTCATGAAGCCTCGCTGCAGTACGTCTGCTCGAAAGGACAGTTTTCTTTTTTCAAGTAAAAACAGGGGACGGATTAGGAGGAATTCTTGCTGCTGTCCATCACTGGTTGCCGGCAGCAAAATCACCATCTCCACTCGCCAAGGGAAGGAGAAGTTTTCCAGTGCCCTACCGAGAAAAAGTGCCCAGGTCGCCACGCCCTTGCCTCGCCGAAGTCGGAGAAGACGTTGCTCAGAGCAAGGGGAATACTAGAGAAAACAGACATTTTCCAGAGAGTGCTCTTGTTGACCATTACCGTATTCAGTCATACCCTTGCCATTGGCCTAATTTCCGTCACGCTGTCCTAACATCCCTGACAGAGTTCTATTGCCGGAGACTCCTTCCCTCGCCGAAATCTTGCCAAAAATCCGCTGATTGGGTAGGGAGAAAACAGAGTAGGAAGCGGTAGCAAACAGTGAATTTTGCATATTTTTTCAAACCACCTCTAGAGTAGTTTCGGGCCCCAAGTGGCATCAAAAGTGAAGCATGTTAAGACATCTACAGCCAAATCGAGTTTCCATAAAACCGGAAGCTACCGTCGCTGGAAAAAATTTGGTAATTGACTCATCGGACAAGGGAGGAGACAGAACAGAAAGCATTAGCAAGAGGCCGATTTTGTGGTGGTTTTCCAATCAATTCCGGTCGGTCTCAGCTCTTCCGTGGTGTCCAACGTGAAACCAATGAAGTAATATTTAGACCAGGGTAAGGTACCACCGGATTCAGTCCCCGCCGTGGCCGGAAAAGACTACGCCGAAGCCTCAAAAGGCTGCTTCACACCTAAGCGGGCTTGTCAGTGCCCAATTATTGGACCGAGTCCACTTGTCCATGCCAGGTCCGCGATCAGATCCATGTGCCCCACAAATTGATTAGATCTGCGACAGGCCTAGACCGAGATCGTGTCGTGGACCCATCTAGGACCCGGATTTGAATTGGTATACGCATGCACCACCAGCAGACTAGTGCACGTAGAGAGAAAGAGAGCCTCACGCACGCTACCCAGACCTGGTCCTGTATTTATTTGTTTTGACCCAATCCGAAATGGTCCTGGTTCAGTCCATTAAAAATCCGGAAGTAATTTTAAAGGCCTTATAGATCTCAGATCGAGCTGAAACTTACTACCACGCCGCTTTTTGGTGTCCAGACGCAGTGGTGGGATCATTTTAAAAATTTAAAGACCAAAAAGTGACAAACCATGTAGGGAACTCAAAGATCTCAAAGGCGAATTTATTTAAAGAAAGTAAAATTCACTATTTTATGGAAAGGGCGATGGCAATTTCATAATAAAAACTTGACTCACTCCCGAATCGAGTCAATATTACAAAATAAATTTAAAAAATTTAAAATAAAATAATTTCGTAATAAAAACTTAACTTGCTCCCTACTCAATCAATATTAAGAAATAAAATTTTAAAAAAAATTTAAAAATAATTTCATAATAAAAACTTGACTCAAGTCAAGTTATTCGAGTTAGAACTCAATTATTTTATTTTGTGGTATTTTATTGTATTTATTTTTATATTTTTCGAGATGTGTTTCGTAATATTAACTCGAGTCTGGAGCGAGTCAAATTTTTATTACGAAATTACCCCCACACATAAAGGCATTTCTTTTCACCAACCTTCTCCCTTGTTTTGCCAACCAGCAATGTCACTGTCTAGTGTTGTCGCCGCCTCGCAACCAATCAAGTTTTTTATATATTTTTAGATTTATTTCATAATATTGACTCGAGTCAAGAGCGAGTTAAGTTTTTTATATTTTTTAGGATTTATTTCATAATATTGATTCGAGTCAGGAGTGAGTCAAATTTTTATTACGAAATTGCCATCGAGTCATTTTTCTTCACCCCTGACCTCCCCTGTTTCTCCCCTACCAATGATAGCCCCCCCTCCTCTGTTTTTGCCGCTCCATCTCGACCGTTGGCGACCTCGCCACCACTGTCACCTGCATCACCGCCGGCCAGCGCAACCATTTCTGCCTCTCTTCCCCTTCATTTCCTCTCTTTCTCTTTCCCTTACCCTGTTCGCCGCCCTTCCCTGCTCTGTTTCGTGGAGCGTTGCTGGACTCGACATAGCCAATTGCCTTGATGCCGCCATCTTGCAGCAGGAAGCCGAGGCGGGGGGCAGGGAAGGGAAGGTGGGAAATATAGTAAATGATTGATGGCCGTTGGATTTCGAGTATATATATAATATATCACTTGATTCAATAATTGGCATGTTTCAAAGTTTTAGTGCAATGACATCTTATTAATTGGATCTAGTGTTGTTCCTAGGGAATACTTAGCTTCACTGGCCTCTAATCATTTTTTACTTTGCATGGTTGTGCTTAGAAAGAGGTTCAAAGCTCGAATTGGCATTTTGGCCAAAGCTTTTATCATGACCCTCATTATTTGACCTAAATTGTTAATTACAAAAAAATATCGAAAGTTTTATATAAATAAAGTTAAGTTTGCATCGAGAACAAAATGAAAAAATATCTACGCAAGAGTAGTTAAAACGTGGATACTTTGTACCGTGGAAATAACTTGTCCTCTTTACTATGTAACTCCAAGATAGAGTCCACTGTATCCCAGCTGTCTTTGACACACATGTTGTCAAACTGTACATCTAATAATAATAATATACACTATGGTTTAACTCCTTAAACAAAACCATTCAATTTTTTTAGGCATTCCCCCTCACTCACCCAACAAAAACCTTTCATCCTTGGTGGACACTAACATAACACATGCAATTTCTAGTTTTTTTAAAAAAATTTTTAGAACCATTACCATTTTTGAATTTCTAGAAGACTAATACAATTACTGGGGTATTTTTTTCCTAACAATTAAAGTTGAAAAAGAGCAAAAATGCTTGATCAACGTTTCACTACTCTATGCCACTGAATCTCTAAATAGATACAACCACAATAATAAAGGGTATGATTTTATACACCATATAATTATGACAAATTAAACTATACAAGCTTCTTAAAATAATTTTTTTTGTGTGACTTATACGAAAGGGATTTTGATGATAAATACAAATTTTGAAATAGGTTATTGAGGTTCCGTGAACTCAAATGACTTAAAATTTAAATAGGTCTAATTAAATCGAACTCAACTTATACAAAAAATAATTTGGCTTAAATCCTGACAAATAGGGTCGTTAATTACCGGCCCAAGATTATATAGAATGTGGCTAAATATCTCCGTGGATATTACCAACAATAAATATGTTCATTAGATGAGTCGAATAGAGTTCTCCTTAATTTAAATTCGACTCATTTGACTTTGAATTTAATCTAAACCAATTAATATTTAAATTTGAGTTGAGCTTGAACTAGCATGATTTAATTACCAATAATCTTTGTTTGTATAATTCAGACTTAAATTAAATTAAAATTTAAAATCAATATATAATCTCAATTTCACACGAAGAATGTACATAAAAGTAATATATACTCATGCACATTCTTATTTGAAATTGCTATTACATTACACTTTTTTTAATAATTTTCGTTAATTTTTTACAAAAAAATCTAATATATATAATGTATAATATTATTTGTACATAAAATATCAAGCTTTAAACAAAGTATCAATTCATTTCGTGTTTTGAGTAAACACCTAATCAAATAAATTTTAATTGAGCTTTAAATTAGAGTGGCGTAGAAAGTTTTGGCGTCTCTAAAAATTCTTAGAACAACGCCTTTTGTTTTTTAGGCTCCATGTTGTCTTCCTCTTCCCGCTGTCCAATCCCATCGCTGTCTTTTGAGGCGACGAGTGCTGAGACGATAGCAGACATCTCAACCACTCCACCTCGGAGCTAGGCGGCGAGTGGGGGATGGAAAGTAGGCGATGAGCTCGGCGTTCAATCAACTCGACGACCCATGTCTGATTTCTTCCCGTACCACTCCTCCACCGACCTTCTTTGCAGCGAAAACTCCGCCGACATCGAGTCAGAGTACTATCTGCCCATATCCATTGCCTTCCCCGTCGACGTCCTAGACGTCGACGGGCTCATGGAGGAGCTAGCCGCGGCGGAGAGTTGTTACCAGCCGGGCTCCGGCCACAAGTCCAGCTATGGCACCTTGGCAAGACATGAAGCTATTGCTTGGATTCTCAAGGTATTATTAGTCTTCCGTTTACTTCAAAAAAAACTGAGTATGATGATCTATTTCGATAATAATAATGAATCTTAATTTATGATTCTCGCACACTTTTTTTCTTATGTTAGAGGCAAAATTGGGTATATAATTCACTGATAATGTGTTTTTTTGATAATGTGTTTGATAATATAAGGTGCATGCTTGCTATCATTTCCAACCAATCACGGCGTACATCTCGGTCAGCTACATGGATCGATTTCTCTATTCTCATTCTCTTCCGGTATGTTTTGATCATGCTATTGGAGTGTTTTCTTTTCATAGTGTTTGGAATGTTTATAGACCCTTAATTATGTTTTGGTCATTTAGGAGGCCAGTAATGGGTGGTCATTGCAGCTTTTGGCAGTTGCAACTTTGTCTCTGGCAGCCAAAATGGAGGAAACGCTAGTCCCATCTCTTCTAGATCTCCAAGTATGGATTCCAATGCATCTCATGATAGCTTACAAACTAAACATTTCAAATGCTGGTTTCTATGGTGATGGTTTTAAGAGTTTTGATCAGATAAATGGTGCCCGATTCATCTTCGAACCGAGAACGATTCAGAGAATGGAGCTTTTGGTGTTGGATGCATTGGATTGGAAGCTTAGGTCTGTGACACCCTTTGATTTCATTGATTTTTTCTCATTCAAGCTCGACCCAAGTGGTGTTTGTTCAAGATTTTTGGTTTCGCGCGCCATCCAATTCATCCTCTCAACCATCCATGGTGATTTTACTTCAACTATCTTGCTAGTGTTCTCTTTTGAAATACATATCTGTACAGTGTGAGCATTTTCGATATTACCAATTAGTGTAAACATTTTGGAATAAATGATTATAATGGATGTATGTATACATATATAAGTGTGTGTATATGTATATATATAACGTGAATGTTCCCACTTTCTTGTCATTTTTCTTTTAGAAGCTACATTTTTGGATCATCGGCCGTCGTCAATAGCAGCGGCGGCTATCATATGTGCTGCAGATTCATTGCCGAGACTATCACCAATCTACCCCGAAGAAGCCGAATCTTGGTGTGTTGGGTTAAGCAAGGTGGTTAATCAGAATGACATTTTTTTACACTATTATCCTTTTCAAGTCATGCAACCGAGTACTGTATTTGATTGAATTTGTGCAGGAAAAGATTGTGAGCTGCTTTGAGTTAATGCAACAAGTTGTGCTCAACAAAACCAAGAAAGTTACGGGCAAATATGATAAGCCTCCGAAGATTGTACCTCAAATCAGAGCAATGACTGAGATTGAAGTGGGACATTCTTGTACAACCAGTTCTTGTTCTCCACTACAAAAGAGGAGGAAACTCAATAGCTCATTATGGGTTTATCCTAATAACGGTAATCATGAACTCTCTGATCATGCTGGTGAAGAGTTTGGAAGAAACAACAGTTAAGAGAGAGAAGTTGAACAAGAAATTAATAAGACCTATATATACATATATATCACCAATAAGACTGCTTAAAGAGAGGCAATATTTTGTTTTAGAGGATGTCTTCAGATAAGGTTAAGTTGGTTTGTTCTTTATTCTTTGATCAATACTGGGCTGTAGCCAGAGTAAATGAACTGATACATGCCTGCTAATAGAGATGGGGTGTGTATCGTTGTGATGGAAGAGATGAATTCAAAGGGGGCATTCATGGCGGAAGTAAAGAAAGGCCATGGGCCAAGTAGAGACAGGAAGGTGGGTGAAACAGATGGAAATATAAAGAAGCCAAGGTGGTGAGAATCTAGTCAAACCCTTATGCTAGATCCACCATTATTATCCTTCCACTATGATCTTGCCTTGGTCTGAGATTTGCGTTAACTGTGGAGTAGAATGAAAGACACAAAGAGCTCAAGATCGTCAACAACAGAAAAAAAAAGTCAAGAACAAATGCTTATGTTATGTATCTTTTATTGGTATTTGTACCAAGTGCAGATGAATGGAGAGGGATACTTTGCATTATATGCACACTCACTTATTATTATTTTTACTATTACATGTTGTTCATTATCAAGGGAAAAAAACAATGTGCTCGTGTATATATGTTTTATATATGTTTGCATGATTAATTGTTTGAGGCCACATGCATAAATGGTAGATCAATCAATAGCTCTATGCCAGCATAATTATATATCTATTTCTATATATGCTTTTATGTGTCAACTTTGGAGTTATAAATTCACTATAAGAAAGCAAGACAATAACAATCAACTTCTTTCACAACCATGATGGATTTGTGAAACCTATTAAAAAAATACAAATATTTTATTTGAATGTGTTCTTAGATGCAAAATAAGATAACGAAGATTCTTCTAGTTACCTTGCTACTATACATATTTATTATAAAATCACCTTTTATGAGATCCTTTAATTTAGTCTTGCATCTAATATTTACTAGGAATAAGATCCTATTTATAAGTGGGAGTGGACTATAGATCTTTAACTTCGGTTAACCATTTTAAAGAAATGATTTAGGCTTGTTATGTTGCACTTTAGGACCGAAATGTTACAAGTGGTATCAGAGCAACCTGATTACGTGTTAGATGGTGAGTGGGTTGGATTATTGCACTAGGTATGTTGGTTAGATTGCTGATCACAAACCAAAAAAAGTCGTCGTGGGCCAGGGGCAAAATTTACTAAGGTAGGTGGATTGTAAAATCCTATATCTAATATTTTTTATAAGTGAGAATAGACTATAGATCTTTAACTTGGGTTAACTCATTTCAAAGAAATGACTTTATACCCTATTACATTATACTTTGAGCCGGGCCATTAAGTCAAGCACTGTATCTTGAGCCTCCACATAAAATAACATTCTTCACCATTCCCAACTTCACCAAGTGATCACCAAAAGAAAGAAATAAGAACCTCAAAAGACCCGAGAAGGAGAATTTCCTGCACAGATCTACCTCATCTTCATTTTTTGCATGGCTTGTGCCTAACACTGATCAGTTGTCCCTCCAATCTTTACCAGGCCTTTGCACCGAAAGACACACCGAAAACAACATTGGAATGGCGCATGGGAGCAGGACCCATGACAGGCCATGGACAGTTTCGTATAGACACTGAAAAAGTGGCACTGTTCTCAGACACCCGTGACCAAACAATCACCAACACTGCAACCTTTGCCGGTCTTTCTTCCTCTTTCCATGGTCTGGCATTTGACTGTGGTTGGTTTGATCCGCAACTTCTCAAACTAATGCAAATGGGAAATGGGCACTGTTCCATTTGCACTTTCCTCTCTTTCCGTGCTAATTATTGGCTGCCTACACTGCAAGTCTGCAACCGATCAGAGTTGATTCTGCATTGGCTCTTTGACTGTCTCTACTTTCCAACTACTCCACGTGCTCACTGCAAATAGTTGCAGCAATCATTGAAGAAGTGTCTTGTGCACTGTTAGAATTGTTTGATTAATTCTTTCAAAAAAATTGTTTGATTATACTTTGGCTTGCCAAAGCATGATTAAATTTGGTTTAGTTCCATGTTTGGCACAACAAAGTTTGATTTGAAGTTAGACTCGCGGTTAATCCATGTAACCATTTGTACCTTATGTAGTATGAATTCATATAAAGAGATGAACTGGAATTATTCCATTTAAAAGATGTAACGATTCGGCCTAACTTAAATAATAGTTATTAGATATAAGACTAATATTTCCTATATCAAGGCCTAAAATATGGTGTAAAATAATGGGTAGCTATGGTATGTGTACGTATGCTTGGGCATTATTTTAGGGTTGTTTGGTTTTTAGAACAAGAAACAATATTATGCGGAAAAAACTAAATTAATTATCCAATAATTTTATCCCGCGTGTTTAGCTAGAAAAAGAAAAAGAAAAAAGAAAACTCATATAACATCATTCAATCTGTTTCATTTCGTCACAAATTTTGTGAAAAAATTATTATGGATTTCCATCACGATGAAAAATATTTTTTATATCTTCTTGCAAACTAAACCAGAGAAAGTGTCATAAAAGTATACTTTTATTCTCTTTCTCACAATTCAAGTGGATGTTCGACTCGATCGATCGTAATACATAACCAAATTCTAATTGAAACGAAATCTTGAGAATGAATGGGGCATCAATTCATGCATTAGGCCAATTGCAAGGGGAAATTTTGGTCAAAATTTTTGACAAACAACAAAAATTTACGTAGAAGCCTCTTGTGAAATTAGCTAGTTGGGCCCATACAACTAGCTAATTGGGCTTTTAATTAAAAGCCCAATAAAAAATATAATTTGATCTCAATTGATTTAAAAGCCAAATAAGAAATATAATTTGATCTCAATTGATTTAAAAGCCCAATAAAAAATATAATTTGATCTCAATTGATTTAAGAGCCCAATAAAAAAATAATTTGATCCTCAATTGATTTAAAAGCCCAATAAAAAAACAATTTTATCTCAATTGATTTAAAAGCCAAATAAGAAATATAATTTGATCTCAATTGGAATAAAAAAATATAATTTGATCTCAATTGATTTAAAAGCCAAATAAGAAATATAATTTGATCTCAATTGGAATAAAAAATATAATTTGATCTCAATTGATTTAAAAGCCCAATAAAAAGTAGGGTTATTAATTGAGCGAGCCAGCTCGTGATCATTTAGCGTTCGGCTCGGCTTGACTCGACTCGAAACCCGACATTTAAATGCTTGACTCGAACTTGACTCGAACTCGAATCTTACAAGCCGAGCTTGAGCAGGGTCGTGTTCGACTCGACCGACTCGACTCGGTTATAACTCGAAATCGACTCGCACCTCGATTCAAACTCGACTCGTAGCTCGATTAGAACTCGACTCGGTAAAATAATATAATAATATAGTCTTTATATTATATTATATAATATAATATTATATATATATATATATATATATATACAATATAATAACAAAGAAGTAAGATAGTTGAGATGGTAAGTATTCTCCTTGATGACTTCAAAGTTGTGTGGCCTCATTTTTTTAAGTGAAGTACTTTTGACTTTTAATCGAGCTGGTTTCGAGCTGGCGAATGAGTTCATAAAAATTAAGGAGTTTAAGTATATTCGAGCTCGAGTCGAGCTCGAACATATAAAAGATATTCGAGTCGAACTCGAGCAAGTATGTCCAAAACTCGTTCGATCTCGAGTCGAGTTCGAACCAGAGTTTCGAACTATTCGAGCCGAGCTCGAACATGTCGAGCTCGGCTCGCTCGCTCAATTAGCACCCCTAATAAAAAGTATAATTTGATCTCAATTGATTTAAGAGCCCAATAAAAAAAAATAATTTGATCTCAATTGATTTAAAAGCCCAATAAAAAAACAATTTTATCTCAACTGATTTAAAAGCCAAATAAGAAATATAATTTGATCTCAATTAGAATAAAAAAATTGATCTCAATTGATTTAAAAGCCCAATAAAAACAATTTTATCTCAATTGATTTAAAAGCCAAATAAGAAATATAATTTGATCTCAATTGGAATAAAAATATATAATTTGATCTCAATTGATTTAAAAGCCCAATAAAAAATATAATTTGATCTCAATTGATTTCAGAGCCCAATAAAAAAAAATAATTTGATCTCAATTGATTTAAAAGCCCAATAAAAAAACAATTTTATCTCAATTGATTTAAAAGCCAAATAAGAAATATAATTTGATCTCAATTGGAATAAAAAATATAATTTGATCTAAATTGATTTAAAAGCCCAATAAAAAATATAATTTGATCTCAATTGATTTAAGAGCCCAATAAAAAATATAATTCGATCTCAATTAATTAAAAAACCCAATAAAAAATATTTTGATCTCAATTGATTTAAAAGCCCAATAAAAAAATATAATTTGATCTCAAGTTGGCGCCATCACTGCTCTTGCCGCCGACGACGCCATGAGTTGCAGGTCTGTCGCCTGCGCCGTCACCTTCCGCCATTAGAGCTCTTGCATCTCTTTCTAAAGTTGTGGATGTGTTTCTGTTGTAAGTCTCTTCTTTTCTCCTCCCAAGATCTCTTCTTTTATCTATGTTTTGTGTTTCATTTTCCATTTTAGTTACGGATTTGGAAAATTTTAATTAAGTTCTCTGTTTGCCATATTATTGGTAATTAGTAGGGGATCATTGCGAATTTTATATGTTTATAATTTTAGGATTTTAACGAAGATTAAGAAAATTTTAACTGTTAGATACCCTATGTGAAAGCAGAAGTCCAGGTCTAATTTCGTTCACAGTTGCAACATAACAATATTTTAATATCATTAAATTAATTTCATATTTAATACCTACCGAAATAAAATCTATTATATTAATAAAGATAATTTATAAATTTTTAACTTAGATTAATTAATTTTGAAGAAATAAACTTTAAGTTTATCAGTTTTCTCTTGGGTGGGGCTATTACAATTATATGGATGAATTTATGCAATTAGACCGGGTCATTACAAGTACGTGGATGAACTCAAGCACAAAGACGAAAGGGAACAGTGGTAAACTAACACAGTAACCATGAATAGGTGTAAACAATGACTTAAGCAATCAAGGCATTCAAAAAAAACAACTGTTTGCATAATGATGGCAAATACAAATGCATTGATGTACATGGTAACAATGAGATTAACAAAATAGAACATATAACAATTGAGGTGCTAACAAAAAGGGGATCTGCAATAAAGTTCAAACATGTCCAGAAAAACGGTTCTTAGATTGGAGAGGACATGGAATCATTTGGTTATTACACAATAGGATAAAAGTTCACAACTCAGTAAGAGATGAGGGCGTACATTTTGGAACTGTGAGAAAACCAAATGGGTAGATTCAAACTTTATGAAACCGGGTCTCACCATTAAAAAAAAATTGGTCCTGAGTTTCACCATATCTGGTGATGCACCACAAAGTGGTCAGCATCCAGTCTGCATGCCGATCGCACATGTTCCAACGCAGTCATGGTAAATAACTGAACTACATGTATTAATCTAATGCACAATGGACAAACTTGGAGAAGTTATACTTTTAGTGTCATTTCAGTCATATGGATTATTTACATCTGTTGTAGTAGAATATGAGGATTTACCCTTCAATCCCACCAGGCAGTTGTTGTAAACAGTTTTTGAGCTAAATAACTTGAAATTCAGCATGATTTTCTTGTCTAGGCAGTTTTGCCTGTTTTGCAGCTTCTACAAGTTTGCAAACTTTAGGAGCATGGATGGATATTAAAGAGTGCATCTTCTCAGGGAAAAAACTGCGGTGAGTTCGCGACAGAACTTGTCTCCTATTCCAGGACTTACTATCTCCCTAATGAAATGAAACTCATGCAAGTTTTTGTTTGGTTTAAACATATGGACTTTCTTTTTGATCACGAATTTAAGCTTGTTCAAAGTTGAAGAATGTTTAGATTCACATCTATTTTAATATGTTCTCTTGTAACTTGAAGCTTGTTGCAAGTTGAAGCATGTTTAGATTCACATCTATTTTACTTGGTTAGAACGTCAAATTTCCAGCCGTGGTTGGTTTAATGAATTCAGAGTCAAGGAAAGGAGAATGTATAGGTGGGTATGTAGAATATTAGAATCGACAAGGAGTTGAGTTTTCTGTTAACAGAGTTGTGTTAGCTTGTAATAATAAAGCAGAAGGTATAATAGGATTTTCATCTTTGAAAGTGAGAACAATTCAGAAAGAAAGTTACAGGCTAGCAATGTGGATAAGTTCCAGTCATTCAAAACAGGTACCAGAAATGAGGAGTGCTACTCCCTTTTATTCAATCTCAACAAAGTTCTTCCCTTTAGTGTGATTGAAGTTGTAACAGGTGGTAAAAAACCTTCCTTGGGTTTTCACTTTTCAGGCTGCATGCTGTAACATTTGTTGGTTTGTTGTTTTCAGATATTGAAAAGAAAAAAAAACATCATCCAAGAGATGAAAAAGTGAAAGTTTATACATAAAGTAATAAACATAAGTTAAAATCTTGTAAAATCTTCAGTTTTGTTTTATGTACTCATGGAATGACGTGTTTCAGGATTAGGCAATATTGAGTCTCACTTTATCATATCGCAAATGAGCTGCCATATGAGTGTTGGTTTAGTCCTGAACCAGTCCTGAACCAAAGATGATTCTTACATGCATGAATGCCCATTTCAGTGTAATTGTCAGGACACTGAAGCAGGAAAAGGTATGCTGCTTTGCATGGCTTTTCTTTGAAAAATGATTTAAATTCACAACTTTTCTAACTGTTATTATTCAGGTTCTCATTAAGACTGAACAACAATTTTAAGCATACATGAAAGCTTTTATACGTTGCCCTTGACATTGTATTACTCCTAGTACAAGTATAGACTGAGCAAAATGCCTCTAAGGTGGTCGTCACCAGGAGCATAACAATGGCTGCTAAAGCTAGGGATTGCCATGATTGGAACACATGCCTCTTCATTAACTTCATTATCTTCACCTTCCATCTGCTCTCATAGAACCTGTTTACATCTTCAATCACCTTGTCTAAGAACGGCACCTTGGTAAGCCTCACGGACTGACTCATCCCATTCCACACCTCGGCAACCTCGCCATCACTCTTGAGGCGGTTCACAATTATCCCTTTCTCTCTCAACACCCTTACGTCTTTGTCGCCGTCGATTATCCCATTCATCATCTCCGTGTACCGGGTGAGAACCAGTAGCCAGGATGCAATCCACGCCTCATAGGCCACCAAGTTCCTCAGCACCACCTCTGTGTTCTCGTCGAGGTTCACTACTGGCAGGGACAGTGTTGCCGTCTTCTTGTCAAAGGAGATAGCAGACAATTTGGCGTTGTTGGTAGGTTTGAATGTGACTCCGGCTGTGAACAGCTCACTCACCGAAGGGATAGCGATCTCTTCAAGAAGGGGTGGATGGTGTTAACATTACTAGGTGAATCCTGTTTACTGTCTTGATGATCGTCTTCTTCTCTCTTACCGGGGCTGAAGAGAAGGTATTCTAGAGGTTCTTTGAGAAGGGAAAGGATGGGGAGGGTGAAGAGGATATTCCATGGAATTTTGATGATGACCATGAATGGCTTGGAGGATATGACCCTCTTAACAAGTTGTAACAATTGCAACTTCAGTTCAGAACAAGAGAAATCCCCGGCAGATGTTGCCCAAGAACTGAAAATTGCAAATTTGGATCGAGGTTAGTCTACAATTACCATTGCAGCTCCTCTCACCATGGACATTTGGATCAACATCTTCATGTTTTTCTGTAATGATTTCAATCAAAACTTCTTGGAACTTGCATGGGACGATGGCATTGTATAAAAGGTCCAACAAGTGAGCTCTTTTGGCCAACCCATGTTTGTCTAGCTTAACCTCCATTTCCTTTAACGGCACAACCTCCTTGCACAGCGGTGTCAACATGGCTAGGGTTGCTAATTGAGCGAGCCAGCTCGTGAGCATTTAGCGTTCGGCTCGGCTTGACTCGACTCGAAACTCGACATTTAAATGCTCGACTCGAACTCGAATCTTACGAGCCGAGCTTGAGCAAGGTCGTGTTCGACTCGACTCGACTCGGTTATAACTCGAAATCGACTCGAACTCGACTCGTAGCTCGATTCGAACTCGACTCGATAAAATAATATAATAATATAGTCTTTATATTATATTATATTATATTTATATTTATATATATATATATAATATAATAACAAAGAAGCAAGATAGTTGAGATGGTAAGTATTCACCTTGATGACTTCAAGGTTGTGGGTTCAAACCACATTGGCCTCATTTTTTTTAAGTGAAGTACTTTTGACTTTTAATCGAGCTGGTTTCGAGCTAACGAACGAGCTGGCGAACGAGCTCATAAAAATTAAGCAGTTTAAGTATATTCGAGCTCGAGTCGAGCTCGAACACATAAAAGATATTCGAGTCGAACTCGAGCATGTATGTCCAAAACTCGTTCGATCTCGAGTCGAGTTCGAACGAGTTTCGAACTATTCGAGCCGAGCTCGAACACATGTTGAGCTCGGCTCGCTCACTCAATTAGCACCCCTAAGCATGGCACACAACATCTCATCTGCCATCTCCTGCGAACGCTGAAGCTGCTCTGATAAGAAACAAGGGAATTTGGTTTTCAAGCATCATGAGATCCCTCAACACGGATTTATGCAGCGACTTAGACCAGCTAGAAGAGACATGGGTAAGGACCATTTTGCCTTCCTTGGCCGTGTAGACATGGAGGAAGTCGACGAGGAAGGTGGTGTTGACAGCCCATGACATCCCTCAACACGGATTTATGCAGCGACTTAGACCAGCCAGAAGAGACATGGGTAAGGACCATTTTGCCTTCCTTGGCCGTGTAGACATGGAGGAAGTCGACGAGGAAGGCGGCGTTGACAGCCATCATCCATGCGAGGGTGTCGCCGTCGTGGTCGAGGCAGCGGTAGGGGTGCTAATTGAGCGAACGAGCCGAGCTCAACATGTGTTCGAACTCGGCTCGAATAGTTTGAAACTTGTTCGAACTCGACTCGAGATCGAATGAGTTTTGGACATACATGCTCGAGTTTTGGATATACATGCTCGACTCGACTCGACATCAAGGTGAATACTTACCATCTCAACTATCTTGCTTCTTTATTATTATATTTCATATATATATATATATAATATGATATAAAGACTATATTATTATATTATTTTATCGAGTCGAGTTCAAGTCGAACTACGAGTCGAGTTCGAGTTACAACCGAGTCGAGTCGAGTCGAACACGACCTTGCTCAAGCTCGGCTCGTAAGATTCGAGTTCGAGTCGAGCATTTAAATGTCGAGTTTCGAGTCGAGTCAAGCCGAGCCGAACGCTAAATGCCCACGAGCTGGCTCGCTCAATTAGCAACCCTAGGTAGCGGTGATAGCTGGACTGGACACGGTGCTCCATGTGGCCAATGCGGGCGACGAGGTGGTGGAAGTGGATGCCCGAGCTGGTGTGGAGGTGTTTTTAGACTTTCTTCGCGGCTGTGAGCTTGTACCTCTCCATGTCATGGAGCTCCGGCCGGCAATGGTGGTAGGGGCCAATGGACACCAATTGGGGAATGTAGACATCGGGCTCGTGGGCAATGAAGGTGTAAAACCCACGATCATCGGAGTTAGGGTTTTATATTCAGAACCG
>JAURVB010002920.1:0-35502 GCA_033002965.1 Piper betle | reverse complement strand
TAAATTACAAAAACTAAAACTACTTCTTCTCTACACTCTGAAGCCAAGAGGTGAGATATGATCAACAACAAATGACCACCCTTTTATATAGAAGTGGAATATAAGGATTCGAAGAGGGTGTTCACAAATCGACGTAGTCTAATTAATTATAATGTCCCTTCAAGCTTTCCAACTGTTCGGACTCCATTGAACACCATGAATTGTAGCGTTGGTCGGGCCGTGTGTCTGACCAATCGAATCCAAAGCTTAATTTATTCATCTTTTTCTGCATTGAAACACCAAAATTAAGCATATCTAATAAAATATTAATTAACTAGAATATAATGAAAAATATCACTAAATTAATAATGTTTATACCCGAGAAGTATAAAATCATATTAAAAACATGGGTAAATATTATATATTTTAAACACTTAACAGCCATGAACCATATACTTCCACCCTCACATCATCCTCCATACACTTGTCAAGGTACTTAATTGGCAATGGATTAGTTGTTAGTGCCACAAGTTCTAACAATGTGTTGTGTTACACAGTACCTAATATATCGTATTATTATAAATAGGAGTATTAGCACGATCTTCATATCTCCTTAACTCTTTTGTCGTAAAAAGAAAACCCTCATATATATATTTATAAGGCTAGGGTAGGGATATTATATTATAATTGACCGGATCTCATAACTTTAAAAACCATCAAAGGATCTCAACTTGAAATTTTATTAATCGTTGAAAACGCTAAATGGCCTAGTCAAGAGGAGGTGGGATTTTATAGAAAAGGCCAATAGGTAGACACAAGGGCGTTGGGAGGGCACAAGGGTGCCAGGATTGACAACCGCCAATCCAGCCAACCCACACTCCCACCCAACTGCAACACTCGGGACACAAGGGCGCCCTCGTGGCACAAGGGCACCAGGACAGAACCTCAGAAATGTGGGAAAACCTGATTTTTTGCAGTGCGTCACTGACGGATGGATGCTATAGTAGCGGTCTGATTGTCTACGGTCTCAATTTAAGTGCTAAATTCAAACTCTGGTTGGTCGCGAAGCATTTGCCGGTCGCCGAACAGTTCAACCTTGAATGGTACAAAAATTAGGGTTTCCCACCAGAAAAGCACAAAACAAGTAGGCCCAACCCATAAGATGCAACTAGACATCGAGGACTCGGCTTAAAGTCTATCTACCACACCAACACATGAAAAGAAAGTCAAGCTGCCTAGTACCTAATCGACTGTGGCTAAGACCAGGGCAACTAGTGTCTAGGTGAACAAACAAAACAAACATATTTATAACGCAGTAATGGTTAGGAAACACTGATCATATGCTATTCAGCCTAGTTCCCAAGTGAATCAATACAAAACCAATGCGCAAACAACTCAGGTTTTACAATAAGGCTCTTCAAAAAAATGACACTTATTAACACTCAAAAATTAAAATATTGTGGGCTTGCAACTGATTAATAGGTGATGTACCTAGTGTCACATCAAAAAATAAAATTAATTAAAATTCAATAGAATAGTTATTTAAAATAAAAATTGACATAAATAATGAAATATTTTATTTTCTTTAACTTCCTATTATAAGTCTAATAATAACAAATAATTTTGATGTGAAAAGAATAATAATATTTTGTCACACATATGAGTTAAAAATGATTTTGATAGAAAATTAAATAAAATAACAATTTATTTTACTTGATTATATATTTTTATTTTAGTATGTTATAATATTATTTTATTTTATATATTTAATCATTTTAATTAATATTATTTTTTAATATGACATTATCACATCAACCATTAATCGGTTGCAAACTCGTCATATCAATTTGTTTAATTGTGTTAGTTTTAAAGGTAGTTGGTAAAAAAAATTTTAAAATGGGCTAAGCGATGAGTTGAATAATTTTACCTAATATTTATACTCTACAATAAAATCCTATCGTGCTTATAAAACTCTGTCTACTGTACAATACAACAAGATAGATTTTTTTGTGTTTCCACCTCATCTTCGTAAGTGGTTAATTCCCATAATTCTCCAACTCTCTAATTAATACCTTGAACACGTCAACTCTCTAACTATCAATATCTATCATATAACTCTCTAACCCACCTCTTAATAGCCCAAAACTCTTCACTTTCATCACATACTCTCAAAAAACTCTTCCTTTTAGTTAATGTTTACTTTTAATTATTTAAAATAAGTATTTTATAATAATTATATAGTAATATTTAATTTTAAATTTTAAAATTCTTCATATAATTTTTATTTTTGATAATTTTAAATTAATTTTAATAAGTAAAATATTTTTAAATATATTTAGAAAATTGTGTTTAAAATTAAATATTTATTGATATTTACATTTCAAATTACTTTATATCCATTTATATATTATTAAATAAATTAAAATATATTGCATATTAAAAATAATAAAAAATTAAAGTATTATTTTAATTAATTATATAATATTTAGGTATAATTTTGACAATTAAAAATTAAGGGCTACTTAAAAGTTTGAATCTTAACCGTGAAAGATAATTTATATCGGTTTAATGTAAATATTATCTTTAATCTTATTAAAAAATTTTAATTCAGAAATTTTGATGTTTTTTACTAAATTTTTAAGCGGAAATTATTATTATCATTATTATTATTATTATTATTATTATATATAATATTTTAATTGAAAGGGTGGCTTTTATACTTTTTAATATTATATATTTTTAATTCTATTTTTAATAACATTTTAAAAATTTTTGCCCGGTTGCGGGGGGTGTAATTTAGTTTTTTATAAAATAGAAGAGAAAATGACAGGGGAGAGGCTTAAGTCAGCACAACGCGTCTGCCTCAGGAGGAGACCACGTTCCTCGCCTCGAACCCGCCAGCCTTATGTGTCCACGATATATCTACTAATCTATCTTCTTATTTTATTAGTCAAATTGATCTTTTCACAAACAAACAAGAAAAAAAATCAGTTCCGGGTTGTTAAAATAAAATAAATCTTATTAATTATCCACATTCCCACCCTTCCTCATCTCGTGCCCGGTGTTCCCCTTTGCCATTACCTTCCCCGTGGCGCCAATGATCCGCTTTCCCCTCCCCTTTTCTCCTGCTGCGAATCCCCCGCTCAATTCATTCGCTTAATTAACAAACAGCAGCTTAAGGGGAGGAGCAGCAGCAGCAAGATTCTCCGCTCCGTCCATGGCTGCCCTACACTCTTCTCTCAGCTGTCTCCATCTACCTATTCGTGCCCACCATCGCCTTTCTTCTCCTTCTTCGCGTTCCATCTCCGATCGCTCCCCTATCTCTTGCCCCTCCCGCTTTCTCGGTGACCGTCTGCTTATCGTTTCCGCAACAAGCACCCCCACCGCCGCCGCGCTCAGATCTTCCTGCCTCCGGGTTCGATTTCTTCAACTGAAATTTCCTTTGTTGTTTTTCTGCCCGCATCCATCCACGTGTAGATTTGACTTTTGAAAAATTGCTGTTGATTTGCAGATGATGGGCAACCTTTGCGTTGGAAAAGCTCATAAATGGTGGGAGAAGGGGCTTGAGCCAAACATGAAAGAGATCACCTCGGCTCCGCATCTAGTCGAGTCCTTGTTGACAGCGGGTGATAAGCTTGTCGTCGTCGATTTTTTTCCCCTGGCTGTGGCGGGTGTAAAGCCCTCCACCCAAAGGTTCGTTATTGTATTTATTCTATATATACCTTTTGAAATACACATACAGATAATAGTTTCTTATCTTTTCTTTCTGTCTTTAATATCTTATTTTTGTTTTTGGGGACAAAAAAACCAAACTGGGACTGATTGTTATTTTTTTCCGTGCCTTTGCGTGGTTTTAGATATGTCAGCTGGCGGAGCAGAATCCAGAAGTGCTTTTTCTCCAGGTCAACTATGAAGAACACAAGTCCATGTGTTACAGTCTCAACGTGCACGTGCTTCCGTTCTTCAGATTTTACAGAGGAGCACATGGGCGACTTTGTAGCTTCAGCTGTACCAATGCCACGGTATGTGCCTTTCTTCCTTTCTAATTTCTTGTTGTCATCATCATTATCATCCTAGCTCCTACTACTTGTAATGCCTTCGATCATCCTATCTCCTACTAGTAGTAATCCCTTCTCAGTCGTGTACGTATCTTTTACCCTAAAATAAAATGCGGTTTGGAAAATATGAGTGGCTTGAAACCTTGCCTTCACTAAAATCTTGCAGATTAAGAAATTTAAAAATGCATTGGCCAAGCATGGGACGGATCGTTGCAGTCTTGGGCCAGCAAAGGGTTTGGAAGAGGCCCAGCTTCTCGCTTTGGCTTCCAATAAAGATTTGTCCATCCCCTACACTCCCTCGCCTGTGCTTCCTTCTTCTCTGGAACAGGTGGCAGAGGAAGCATCCCCTGCAAATCCAAAAGTTCCTCTCCCTTCGGTCGAAAATTCCACCCAATCGAGCGAGGGCAAAGCTCTAGTTGCTGCTGGCAGATAGTATAGCATCCTCGTACCTCCAACCTGTCCTTTTGTACAGTATACATACTGGGAAGTGGTGATCTCTCTCTAGGCTTTTGAGTTTTTTTAGTAATAGCCTGAGAGTCGCAGTCTTTTTAAGTGTTCTGCAGGAAAGGCTAACATAGGTTAGGCCCCTTGAATGTATTATGTAATGGCTGTTGTATTATTGGACTGGAAAATGCATTGTCGTCCTTCGAGATTGTTGAATGTTTTGAGTTGCTGACAAATATTCCATAAATTGAATTTTGAACTGGTAATAACAGGTACTACATTTTGATCTAATCTAAGCCAAAGGCCGAGAAAGGAGAGTTCATTCAGAGGGGCTTCCATCACGGAAGCATGGACCTTAAACTAAGATCTCCCTTAATTCTGCCGCCTAAATCTATGTATTTGCCTTCCATCAGTTGTGACTATTTCTCTGCAAGTTGCAACTTGTATGGCCATGCCACAAGTTTTAGTCCATCCAGCATGGTAAGGGTAAGCTTTAATCCTTTTTTTCATATTTCATGTGTTAATCTATTTCCATAAATTTTCATCCCTCAAGCCTATTGAGAGTAATTTTGAGATGCCACGGTGAGAAGCCTGAACCATATTAACTTCAGTTATGCTTCCAATTTTCTCTGAAACCATGTTTGGACGTTCACACAGGCTGTCTGATATGCCCTTTGATCATAATGCAGAGAAATTGGAATCATAATTAAAGTTTACAAGGTAGTGACCTTAAATCAAGCGGATCTTATGTTGTAGATTAGTTATTATACTTGTGGAGTTTGTCATGTTAAGCATGTGGGAGGCTATTTATGATCTAGGTTCGTTTCTCTCAGGAGAAGATTGGTTAAGTGGTTCAGTGAATATCAGCTTTCCCTTCCAGCGCCATATTGTTTCGTTTTTCATGGAAAAGAATAGGCATGAAGTACATATGGCTCAAGGATATTATATCACCACGTGAAATAGACTAATGGATTTAGTTTTAGCACTTTTAGGATTTTCATCAACTTAATTTGGAAGCGTATATTGGACCAAAGCATCATTTATAACGAGATGGAGGCTTCTCCTATTTCCTCCAAATATTCATGCACAGAATTTCTAATGGCAACTTGATGATTACTAAGATATTTTTTTCTTTTCTGTTGATCAGTTGATTAACAATGATTTGGTACCAAACGATTACTCTTTCTAAGAGGACGGAAGGAGGGGGCAGTGGAGGGAAAGAGAGCACAATCCTCTTTGAGATAGGACATCTCAGAGCGTTTTCTTTTACTGTTTTTTTTCTCCAATTAGCTCGTCCCATCCTAGCCAGAAACTCCAAAAAATATTTTATTTTGTGTGTGAGAAAAGTCCCTAAGTAGGTTTAATCAAGGTTCACCTCAGACCAAACAAACCAACCGAACCAAACCAAAATTGTCAGTTCGTTCGGTTTGATTCCGGAGAAAGTTCAGTTTAGTTTGGTTTCCACTTTGGGTAAAATTCCCAAGTGTGTGAAAAATCGGTTTGGAATTGAAATCAATCAAAAAAATAAAAAAACAAAAAAAACTACATAATATTTATGTTTTGTGTGGGTTATTATTCATTTTTAAAATGTATTTGTATTTTATTTGAGATGTTTAGCAATATATTTATGTATAAAATACTTGTGAATATGATTATGATGGTTAAATCATGTTTTCATTAACTTATGATGAGAAAAATAATTAATTTTAATATAGCTTTAATAATTTCAATCTTGGAGAAAGTTCGCGTTCAGTTTGGTTTGAAAATTGAGCTGTTGAAGGAGAGTTTGGAAATTCGGTTTGTTCGATTCAAATCCAAACGGACCAAATACTCGGTCCTAGTAGTAGCAGTTTGACCCATAGTTTTAAAACTCTATTTTTAATTATTCCACAAACTCCCTAAGTGTGGCTTGCCTAGTTAAATTCCATGGGTGATGCCATATTAATTGATTTATTAATAAATTCTCTAAGTTATTTAAACATTGTTTGCACTAAATTGTGGCATGCATTTGGCCCTTTGCACAATTCAAAAAGTGAAGGTGGTTGCCTCAGTTGCTAATGGCATATGCGATGTAAATATCAGAATTTGGGGTTACATCAAGGTGCACTTGTCATTAAAATATCACAATTAAATACAAAGTAAAATTAACATATAAAATGACACAGGTTGAACTTTCATTGATAAAGGTTTTGAGGTACAAAAGCTTACAAAGAAACTCATCTACAAAACCCTTCATTCACTCTATTTCAAAATGGGGGTTTAGGCTTGAAAGATGTCACTTGACGCTGGTTGCAATTTGGCAAGTATAATTAATAAAAAGAGCACTTGTCACATGTGATATATATTGTCTGTACCAACTTGATCTAAATACTCTCCTTAGTAAATAACTTGACCAATAACATAAGCCCAAAAGAAATGTTTGATGAAATCGGGCTTCTCGAGTCACCTGAGTCAATGGTCTTGAATCAGTGATTCAACTCAACAATTCCAAGCGAGTCTACGACTCAACTGGGCAGAGTGAGAAGGTTGATTGAACCTGGTTAGGTGAGTCTATGTATGACGCCCCGATTTCGATTCACCTAAGAACCAAATTGGAAATGTCGTAATCGTGTTGAGTCATGTCTAAAGTAGTTAGTCTATAGGACTCGGTCAATAATATAGATTGAACTAACCTGCTTGACGTCAAGAGAATAAAAAACATTGCTAAATATGCGTCAAAATAAATCAAATATAAGTAACAGTGTAAAACAAAATAAGTGCGTTGAGCTCAAGTGTGTGTAACTTTTTCCTATCCTCCCGCCAAGGTCAACTCAGAATCACGAAACCTACATATATCATATGAAAAATGTCAGTAACGAGTATTACTCGTTCAGAAATAACTAATCATCAAACTGGCACAAAAGAGCCAACCTCCTATTAAGTGAAAACATTTAGATACTCCTTCACAGAATCTCTTATAAAGATGTTAATTAAGAGTCGTCGACCTCACACAACAACGTCCCCTTTTTATCTCATCTCATGCTTCATCAACTTTGAAAATTATCCCTTGTGCAGGAACATCACTTTCGTTTCTTTCAACCCTCTAAATCCTCCATATTACTCATAGCCCTAAGTACAGAGGTTGAATACTCTCAGACAACACCTTCAGTACCCTTTAAAATCACAAGTCTAGACATGCGCTGCATTTTAATACTCGTAAACCTTTACACTTCTCTGGGTTTGAAGAACTCAAAGGAGGAATTGTTAAGATCCCTCGGAAATGGAACAGACGCTTACCAAATCTAGAGCCCACTTTGACTAGTACGCACCCTATCTCTAAGCGCGGTAGTCGATTTTCCCTTGTCTTATATCTCACCAGAAAACTCAAGAAAAACATATATAGGCCTGGGAAAGGATTTATATGATAGGCTCGAAGGCCACTTGCGGTAGATCTTGTTTTCGAAATCAGATTTAAGGGGTCTCATCCTCAAGGGTTATTAATCAAGAAAGTAAAATACATCTAAATTACTTTTGTTAAGTGGGGCCCGATAAAAACAACAACTTAAAACATCCTGAATAGATCTGCAATCAAATCAGCAATAGAGTGTATCGATAAAATGTGAGAAGAATCCTAACGGACTTTTGGTCAAAGCTTCAATCGTGACGTCTCCTTTATGGCGAGCTCGGACTCCGAAACCTACATCGAAGCTCATTGCTAAGTAAAATATTAACATCTATATATAATACTTGCTCATTGTGTATGCTCACATCATCAGTACATCCTAATAAAGGAGACAACTAAATAAACATACAATTAAACATAAAGCATGCAAATCGAGGCAAAGGAAATAACTAATAATAAATAAATTAATACACTTATGAATAAATAGATAAATAATAAATACATAAAAATAATTAATACTCTAATCATAAAATAATAATAATAACATATACTATATAAATATATGGCTAAACACGAGTAAATATCACATATACTTGTGCTAGTAAACATATAAATAATTAAATAAATAAATACATAATTATTATATATATATATAATTAGTTAATTTTAATTAATCATGAATAATAATAATATCATAGTCATCATAGTTATCCAATTCAAAATACAAAATTAAATACAAATAAATAATAACATACATGCAACCATCAAATATATATATATATATATATATATATATATATATATATATATATATATATATATATATATATACCCCAATGCTGCCATGCGCTGCATCAAAATGCAGCGCATAGGTAACATTTTTAATTTGGGCCGTTGGATCAAAATCCAACGGCCCAAACATGTTTTTCACTTTCTTTCCACCCTCCCCCATTTTCTCTTGCGGGCTGCCTTTCACCCCGCCTGATTCCGCCGCCCCCGCCTCACCCCTCCGGCCCTGCGCCCACCCTTGGCCCTGCCGGAAGCCGCAATCCCCCACCGCCCCAGCCCGCAGCTGCGGCGCCCCATCCCCCACCCCCGAACCGCCAGCTTCCACCCCCACCTGCTTTCCCCCTCACCCCCCTCCCCCCGCCTGGGCGAGCCGCCGGCCCCCTGCCCGGGTGAGCTGTGGCCCCCCTTGCCCCTGCCCAGTGCCGCGGCCTGCCCCTGCCCTGCCCGAAGCCGTGGTCCCCTTGCCCGTGCCTGGCGCCGTGGCCCGCCCCTGCCCCTACCTGAAGCCGCGGTCCCCTGCCGCCCTGCCCGCAGCCATGCCCCCCCCCCTCTCGCCCCTCGCGGGCGGTTGGTGGTGAGGTCGTCGGCGGTGGAGTGGCGCGGCAGAACAAAGTGGAGGAAAGTAACAGGGAAGGGTAGTTTTGTAATAAAAATTTGACTCGCTCCTGACTCGAGTCAAGTTTTTATTATGAAATAAATATTAAAAAATAAAATAATTTCGTAATAAAAACTTAACTAAGTACTGACTCAAGTCAATATTATGAAGTAAATTTTTTTAAAAAATAAAATATTTTCATAATAAAACCTAGCTCGATCCCGCACAGGGGATGTCGAGGGTGATGGCAATTTCTTAATAAAAATTTAACTCGCTCCCGACTCGATTCAATACTACAAAATAAATTTTTAAAAAATTTAAATATATAATACCATAAAATAAAAACTTGACTCGCTCCCGACTCGAGTCAATATTAAAAATAAAATTTTTGTAATAAAAACTTTACTCGTTCCCTACTCAGGTCAAGTTTTTTATTACAAAATAATTTTATAATAAAAACTTGAACCGTTCCCCACTCGAGTCAAGTTTTTATTACAAAATAATTTTTTTAAAATAAAATAATTTCGTAATAAAAACTTGACTCGTTCCTAACTCAAATAAATATTAGAAATAAATTAAAAAAATAAATTAAAATAATTCCTTAATAAAAATATTAATCGCTCCCGACTCGAGTCAATATTTAGTAATAAAAATGTGTCTTGAGTAGGGAGAGAGTCATGTTTTTATTTTAAAATTATTTTATTTTTTTTAAAATTTAATTTGTCATATTGACTAGGGTCGGGAGCGAGTAATGTTTTTTTAAAAAATTATTTTATTTTTAAAAAAATTTATTTTGTATTATTGACTTGAGTTGGGAGGAGTCAAGTTTTTTTTAAAAATATTTTTTAAAAAAAATTTATTTCGTAATATTGACTTACGTAGGGAACGAGTCAAGTTTTTATTACCAAATTGCCATCGCCCTTTCTTCCCCCTACCTCTGTTTTTTTGCGCCACCACCAGTAGCCTGCTAGCCAATGCTGTCATCGCGGTGGTGGCAGGGTGGACGACGACGTCTACAAGGGGGGCAGGGGAAATCTGGGCTAGGGGGGAAACATGGCATGGGGGGTGGAACACGACGAGGGCGGCGGTTGTGGCCGGGGGCGGTGGCAGGGGGCGACAGTGGTAGTAGGGGGCAGGCCCGGCCACAACGGGAGGCGGTGGCGGGGGTGGGGGAGGGTGGTGGTGGTAGGGGGCGGCGGCTAGGGGCGGTCCCTGCCACAGCGGTTGGGGACAGTCCTGGCTATGGCGGCGGTCGGTGGGAGGGCGGGAACGGTGGGGGGAGGTTGGTTTTTACAATTGGGGGGGATATTGATTGTGGGCCGCTCGATTTGGATCCAGCGGCCCATGCTCAAATGAGTTGCTATGCGCTGCATTTTCATGCAGCGCATAGCAGATCAACTATATATATATATATATATATATAATTTAATAAACATGAAAAAGATTAATATTAATAAGTCAAATATATTAATGATCATAATAAATCATCACATAAGCATTCATCGTATACAACAAACATCTAAATAAAAAGAATAAACAATAATAAATAAATAAAATTAATCATAATATCAAAATATACTAAATAATGAATATGCATCTAAATTAATGTAAGGGTTCTCGAATTATCGAAAATGAGCTGAACCGGGTTAACTTACTGATCCAAATTGGGTCAGTCGGGTTTAACTCAGTCTGGGTCAAATAAATTGGTGGGTTAGGTCAGCTGGGCTGGTTTGGACTGCCGGACATGGACACAGACAAGCAGGTGGTGGACACGGATGGGTGAATAGGACTCGAGCTGGCAGATGCAAACATGGGTAGGCGGAAGCGAACGTAGGTATATGAGACCGACGGGGCATCATCAGAAAATGACAACGGCAGCGCGACTGGGGTCACCGCTAGTCAGGATCAACAACCCTAATGACGAGGAAGATGGTGGCGGTAATCGGCGGAGTTCGGTCGCTGGTTGGCCTGAAAAAGGGGCAAAATCACCATGTGTGCAGCATCATCGCCAGCGGCGATTGTGGCCATAGCGTTGGTCATGGGTGGCCTCAAAATGAAGATCTAGATGAAGGTAATCAATTTGGGTGGTCAGACTGGCGGAGATGGCTCGTCGGGGCTGGAAAATGGTCTGAAAGTGTGGCGGTAGTGGCGAAAACTGGCTATAAAACATCGTCACCAACAGCGAATGTGGTGATGCCAATGGTGGTGAGGGGTACAGATCAATAGCCTCCTATGAGGTGGTCCTCGTGGTGCCAGTCCTATGGCCGGGGGCGAGCCAGAGACTTGTAGGTGGTGAGCCGAAGTGGCGGTAGCGCTAGGGTGTAAAACTCCGAAAATCATGAAAAATCTCTGAAAAATAACTGGGTGGAAGCTAGGGTTGACTTGGAAGGCTCATATCTTGCCACATGGCCCACTTATGGGTACATACAATATACATATAGACAGAAAGCTTGGATCGAGACTATCCAAAGTCAAAATTGACTTGAGTCGTAAAAATGACTTTTTAGGTGGGAATCAAGGCAAAAAGGCTAAATGAGCCTCAAACTCTCAACTCAATTGGTTGAAAACCTATGACTCAATCAAGTTAGGCCCACAGGGGCACAATCTAATGATCTAAAATCCCTATGATACATGCAAATGAGATACCCTGAAAATTTCAAACTGATACTAAACATTCTGACAACATAAATCTAGGCCTACAACCTTGGCTAAGATATAATAATTATCTGTATACCTCGTATATACGATGATAACTCATGTTCTGCTATAACATATCTCAAGCTATCATCTGCATGTCAGGCATACTCAACCACCATAACATGCTCATACGGTCATCTAGACCTAATACTTATGATCTAAAAACTGGCTCGAGGCTGGCCCGAACCAGACAAAACTACAAGCAGGTAAAACCCTTACCCAAAGTTGGGTTTTGCACTATGACTCAATCAAGTCATGCTAATTGGCATGTGGTTAAACCAAACTGAGCAAGTCTGCGACTAAACTAGGCGAGCCAAGCAAGCTAGCTGAACTTGGCCAGGTGAGTTTATACTCAACCAAGCTGTGCCAATCGGCAAGTAGAGATGCCACATTGAGAAGCCTGAACCATAAATTTTTCATGTGTTTGTTAAATTATTTCCAAAAATTTTCTTCCCTCAAGCCTATTGAGAGTACTTTTGGAAGCCACGGTGAGAAACCTGAACCATATTAACTTCAGTTATGCTTCCAATTTTCCTTGTAACCATGTTTGGACGTTCACACAGGCTGTCTGATATGCCCATTGATCATAATGTCAGAGAAATTGGAAGCATAATTTGAGTTTACAAGGTAGTGACCTTAAATCAAGTGGATCTTATTTTGTAGATTAGTCATTATACTTGTGGAGTTTTTCATGTTAAGCATGTGGGATGCTATCTATGATCCAGGTTTGTTTCTCTCAAAAGAAGATTGGTCAAGTGGTTTAGTGAATATCAGCTTTCCCCTTCCGGCCCCATATTGTTTCATTTTTCATGTAAAAAAATAGGCATGAAGTAAATATGGTTTGAGGATATTTTATGACCACGTGAAATAGACTAATGGATTAAGTTTTAGCACTATCAGGATAATGTTCGCGTGCAGGATTTTCTCCCCCGAACAACACTATTACCTTCAAACAACACTGCTACCTTCTAGATGGTCCCCGCCAAAATATGCTCGTGTAACATCCTAAATCCAGTTTGGTATTAATCGATCTGGAAATGTTTCGGGGACTAAACCGATTCTCAACTAGATTAATTTGGTCAACCCGAACTTAAGCGGAACGGATCTTCTCTAAGTGTCATAAGATGAAAAAAATGTCATGATGAATGTATGAAATGCACAGCCTAGAAGGACACTACGTGGATGATATGATTACAAAAAATCACACTCCAATTCGAATAATATATAATAAAAATCTTGCAAATGAATGAACAGAATTTCCCCTAAAAGTGTAATAAAAAAACCACCATGTCCATCATTATATCACACACAATATATATATATATATATATATATATATATATATATATATATATAGAGAAGTAATAAAAAATACCACAACATCACATTCTGTCATTATTATAGTCCTTGCTTGGGTCTTGACCCACCAACTATTCATATTCCCATGTCCAATAATTTCTTCACTTCAAGTTTACCAACTTCATTCACAAAACAAGTCAACCATGCACTATACATCATCAAAATATTTATCAAAAGTTCTACATATTCACCAACATCACAAATAAAAGTCCTATCGCCAGGCATGTGTGTGTCAAGGATGTCAATGCTCATTTGTCTAGTTCGACATGTCCTGTTGTGTCTGATGCTCACCTAAATACATAATAGAAAATTGTCAGCAATGGTTGTCACTGGTCTAGAAAATAATTAATATCAAACGTTCTATGAGAACTAACTCTCATGAAAAGAAAACATGCGTATACTTTACCAGAACTCTCATAAGGGTAACTACTAATGAGCCATTGAGCTATAGTCTAGATTGCATCCCAAACTAACTAGTCTGATGCCTTTCTCGGCATTTTTTCATTCCCCGAGCACGAAGGTTGAGTACTCTTATGCACTCGCCTTTAGTATGCTTTATGTCACATGTCCGGATGCACGTTGTACTAAACAGTACCCATAAACCCCACGTTTCTCCAGGTGCAAGGAACTCAAAATGCGGGTTGTTAGGATCCCTCGGGAATGGAGCAGCCCTCTACTAATCCAGAGCCTGCTGTGACTGACACGTGCACCTGCTCATGGTACTTGTGAGTCAGTTTCACCATCTTTCGTCTCACTGAAAACTTGATAAACTTATATATATCCTTGGGAAGGGATTTAATATTTTAGGCCCGAAGGCAACTTGCGGTGGATCTTGTTTTCGAAATCTGACTCGAGAGATCTCATCCTCAAAAGTTATTAATTTCGGAAATCAGTTCATTAAAATGACCCATGTTAAGTGAGGTCTGATATAACAACCACTTAACATGTCATGCAACACATAATCTAAAGCATCAATAGAAAAAATCGACAAACAAGAGTACAAGTCTTAAACGAACCTATTAGAAGCTCCAAATGGGGTATCGCACCTATGTGGTGAGCTCCTATACCGAACCTACACAAACAGGACAAATATCTAAAGCCTATGTACACTCATATGATGCATGTATGACATGATGGATAATTCAAACAACACTAGGACAATCATGTATATCTTGATCAATTTAACAAATCCTAATAATCATGTCATATAAATCTATATTCCTGGAGATCATCCCATCAACATCACATTTTTGTTAATAGGTAATTAAACACAACAATTAACTAGATAAAAATCATAATTTTTTATAATCAAACTAATACTCAATCATAACAATTTAATCATTAGAACTAGATGCATAATTCACGAGTCTAATTTTCTAACATTAATTAACAACAATATCGACAAGCGCATATTTTGAATTAACTAATCAAATATTTTTCAGAATTACAATAATAATTCTCAAGATCCTAAAATTAGGACACAATCAAAGCTATGAATGTTACCAAAATGATGCACATGCTAATGATGATCAATCATATATAAAATGAAATAAAAAATTAAATCGTATACCTAAGTCAATGATTTCGAGGCGACGGCAATGACGACTGCAGTTGCTAGTGCTATGGGGAGGGAGATGGAGGTAGTGGTTGCTGTCCCGTGAGTGAAACTGGGAAGGGGAAGGGTGGTTCAACGAGGTTGGAGCACCACTAGCTAGCGGCGATGGCCAGTAGCAGCGGCTGTGGGTTATGGCCGGCTAGGGTGAGGGTGGATAAGAGGTGGTGTCGGCTAGGGAGAGGGGAGAAGGGCTAGGGGAGGTTGAGGTTGGCTAGGAGGGAGGACTGTGTGGCCGGCAGCGGTGTGCGATTGGCCTGCGGTGGCGCTAGTCGCTAGCAATAGCAAATGCAAGCGACAACCTCAACTTACTCATGGTCGCCGTGCATGTAGTCGCACTAGCTGGGGAATGGTCATAAAGGAGGAAGGAAGGGATAGGGAGGGTTGCCGGAGGTCATTGACCAAGGGTGGAAACAAGGAGAAAAGGAGGAAGAGAAAGGAGGAAGAAGGGGCCGTGGTGAGGCAGCGACAGTGAGGGGGTCACCGGGTGGTGGCGGTGACTGGCGACTAGGTGGTCATCGACGGAGCAAGGGAAGGAAAAAAATAAGGTTGTGGTGTTTGGAGGAGGAGGTCGAGGGAGAAGAAGAAGATGGTCGAGGGCATTTTTGTAATTAAAACTTGATTTGCTCCCGACTCAAGTGAATAATAATAAATAAATTCTTAAAAATATAAAATAAATATGATAAAATACCATAAAAGAAAATACACTCAATAAAATAAAATACCATGTTCCAAACCTACCAACCCACCCAAAAATCCTATCTAACACATCCTAACATTGTAAACAACTTAATTCTAATTTGTACGGTCTAATACATGAAATAAAATAAAAAATCTGACATACTGTCATTCATTCTGATAACTCATTTCCTGATGTGTTACCAATGTTATAATCATATATTCGGGTACACTTGACCCTCATGGCTCATAACAAACGGCTAGCCACGGCTTGGCGCACTTGTTCTAAAACTAACTTGACTTGGACCGATGGCTAAACCGATTAGTTCGTGAGTATAAAACCTTAACTCGAGTCATGGATTTTACAATTCGAGCACGGGATTGTTGTCTCCACGATTCACAGTCTTTGCTTCGTTGTCAAAACGGTTTGGATGAGTAGGTTCAGTGAGACCAAAGGCGCCCTTGTCGTGCAAAGAAATAGTGCGAGCAGAAAATAAAATGTCAAATGCGAGGAATAACACTCAAGATTTTTTAATTGGTTCCTTAGGGTTCAATTTAAAACCCTAAGTCAGTCACGATGACTTGATAACTATAAATTCACTATTTTCTTTGAATAAATAGTTTATACAAAATAATGAATTTTGTCGCCTTTGAAATCTTCGACTCCAGTACCCTGATTTGTCCCATTTTGGTCTTGAAATCTTAAAAATAACTTCAACACTATGTTTGGAGTGTTCAAAAATAGTGGGGTAACAAGTTTTGTCTCAATCCAAAGTTGGGAAGGCCCTCAAATTATTTCTGAAGTGATAATAGGCTGAACCAAACCATTTTCGATTGGCTCAAACCAGAAAAATACTGGACTAAATAGGGGGTCGTGTACAAGCTTCTGGACATTTATGGGTGCACCAAGATTTAGGTGGTGCACATTGCGCCAGTTTCAATCCAGGTCATAGACGGGTTGATGCGGTCTGGCATTGCCATGGCGGTCTGGATCACTTCACATCCTATCAGGTCATAGGGCGACGACATGTGGTCACAGACCTAGACAGGCTTGTGGATGTGGATGTGGATCACTTCTCTGGTGGTGCAACAATTGCTTTGGGGGCTCCAGTGGTGGCCTTTTCTAGTGACACCAGTGATGGGAGATTGCCCAGATCAATAGATCTATGACCTACTATGGCATTGGCATTGGTCTTACGGTTGATGGCGATTTCAGTAGGCGACGGTGTCTGTGGAAAGTTTCAGCGGTGTTGTGTATCGCCTAACCACTTATAGCCATTTTCTGGACCGGGACCTATTTGTGGTAGCTGAAATGCGGTGGATCAGGACCTATTTGAGGCAGATTCTTGTCCTTCGGTGGCTCCGGTTGGTCTGGCTGAGACAGGAAAGGTGACCGAATGTTGTTGTCGCACTACTCCGGTGGACCTCTTTTGGGCGGTTTTCCGGCAAGGGTGAAGCTTTTCAGCCACAGATCTCTACTTGGGTTTGTTGACAGTTTTGAGGATTGTCCAGTAGAAGTGTTAGTCTGGCCAGAGACTACTTGGGCTTGCCATACAGAGGGCCCAAACTTGACTGCTTGTTGTTATTTTTTGCTGCTATGCTACTCCGACGAGCCGCTTCTCAAAGCTTTTCTAGCGATGGAGGTCTTCTCCGACAGTGGCTCTCATATGGGTTTTGTTCCTGGCTATGAGGAAACTTGTGAGATCCCTCAACTTAGTCCTATATATAATACCTACCGGGCAAAGATCCTGTTTATAAGTGGGAATAGACTATAGATCTTTAATTTAGGTTAACTATTTTAAAGAAATGACTTAGGCCCATTACGTTGGGCCGGGTCGTTACAGAACTCAATGGAGGTTGTGGTCTGGCTAAAGGCTGCTTGGGCTGGCCATTCGCACACTGACAAGGTGGCTACTTGATTCTATTTCTCAATTTGGCAGGGTTTTTTTAGGCTTTTTCCAGCGAGGATGGCTATCGACAACGGTTGTTCTCGGCTGGGTTGTGTCGAGGGCACTCCATACTTTGATCTGGTGAGCCAGGGGGTCGCCGAAGATGGATCTCCAACGAGGGGCTCCTCCCCTTTCCTTCTCCTTCATTACTTCTTTCTTATTTTCTTTGTCTTCACTTCAACAAGCCCCTCTTTCTTATCTTCATCTCTCGGATGGGTTTTGTTCCTATCTATGAGGGAACTCAGTAGAGTTTGTGATCTGGCTAGAGGTTGCCTGGGCTGGTCGTATGCATGCCGACAAGGTGGCTGCTTGATGTTATTTCTCCATCTGGCATGGAGACTTTTTTGGCTTTTTCCAGCGAGGGGTGGTTGTCGACGGCAATGGTTCTCGACTAGGTTGCGTCGAGGGCACTCCAAACTTTGATCTGGTGAGCTAGGGGGTCGCCATAGATGGATTTTCAATGAGGGGCTCCTCCCCTTTCTTTCTTCACCGATAAAGGGACGTTTGTTTGACTAAGCTTTTTAATAAGCTTTACATATGGCTTTTTTTAAAAAAATAATTGTGGGATGGCCATCGGTTTAAATACTATGTTTACTAAAGTATGATTTTAACCACATTTAGATTTATGTATTTGTACACTTGGATGAAGAAATTTTTCCATTTTCCATTGACAATTGGGTGATATTTTGTTTTGTCATAATTTTGATGGTAACCATATGGGAAATGGTTGCCAATTGTTACAGTGGAGTGCAGAAGTGTTATATATCCGGTGGCCCTGGCCTCAAAGCATGATGGATTACAATAACAATAAAACATTTTATTGTGAGCATCTTCGATTGGCGAAAACATTTATTCATGAACATCATGCACAGATTAAGCAATGTAGTTTTTTATGTCGTGGATTGGGGAGTGTGTTCTATCTTTGCAACCACAAAAATCTCTTATGAGTTTTATTATTATTATTATTATTATTATTATCATTATTATTATTATTATTATTGTAATTGTTATTTGTTACTTCTATTGTTATTTTTACTGCTATTGTTATTATGACTTGCTTTTCTATGTTGCACCATTGCATTTTTCTATGTTGCAGCATTGGATTTGCACATATCTCTTATGACTTCATGACTTTGCCGTGCAAAATAAGCCTTCCTATGTGTAAAAATATTTCTGAAATGTAAAGCTGCTTTGCCACATGCTAAGTGGATGGTAATGCGTTGAACAATTTCTATCATGCGAGCACCTGCATTTTGAAGTTTAGACAAGATGTAAGTATGTTGTAGGCTTTTTACTTCTAAGGACTCAGGACTCGTTGCTTTTGCATTTTAATTACAGGTAGTGGCTACTTGATTACATGATTTCAATTATATATAATTTTTTTCCATTATGTACATATCCTATCTAAGTTAATAAATATCTAAAAAATATATGATAATTGATGCAATAATTGTGTGCATCTCGTAACTAGTGTGATCGGGTCCTAAATCAGGGATACCCCACCCCGTTTAAGTCTTTAGGGAAAGGAGTTTGAAACTAGCCTGTGCCAGCGATGGGGGCAACACTGGTGGTTTAAACTGCCATGTTATCATGTGGAGTAGCGGGCATTTTTGTTCAAGGAAGCTTCAATATTAATTTGTACTTCAAGCGTACATATATAATTAAGCTCCCAAATGGAGAAACAACGACATTAATTATTGAGGTTCCCATGGGGCAAAATGCCCAACAGAGGCTAGATGCTGTTCGAGACAGCATGGGCACGCGAGGTACGTACGATGACGAAGGTTGTGGAACTGGTATTTTTCCATTGACGATGTTTTTCATTTTTTCATTCATCGATGATGGTTGATTAACGGGAATTATTATTATTATTATTATTATTATTATTATTATTATGAATATTTTACGGTTAAAAGCTGACGGGAACGACTGAGTGCCGCGATTCTACGAGGAGGCACACCCAGAAGAAGAGGCTTTTGTTTCAAACAAAGAAGATACGAGTTCAGGAGAGAAGGCGGTGGGCTTGTGACGGGACGCATCACGACTCCGATACTCCGCCTTAGGGCAGAGGCAGCTTAACCTCCTCGTTGTTGGCATTCAATCCTGGGTTTGCCAATTTGCGGGAGTGTTGAAATCGATATTATTAAATCAAAATGAATATAGGGTTGTTTGAATTCATCACCTGCAACTCTCTTCCCCTCATCGGAAAATAAAGTTGCCGTCGGATGTATACGATGCGCTCGGTTTCATCGGCGTTGACGCGCATTCGGTCTTGGCTTCGGGATTACGACTCTCTTCAGTCCCTCTCCTCTTCCTCATCTACAGTCAGGTAGGCTACCCCCTTTCATTTTTTAAAATATATTTGTTGTAAAAAATAAATTGCCAATTGCCCCTCCTGTCTCATCTTACCTTCTGATTCCTGTGGAATATATATGTATACATATACGTGTGCTTGTTTGTTTTTCTTTTTCCTCCGGGGGAATTGATTGTGATTGATTGTTTCCTCCAGATTGGCTGCTCCCTTGTGGGATCTTTGGGAGCATTGTACAACGGGGTCTTGGTCATTAACCTTGTTATTGCACTCTTTGCCCTCATTGCCATCGAGAGCAACAGCCAGAGCCTGGGGAGAACTTACGCCGTTCTTCTCTTGTGTTCCATCGTGCTTGACGTTATGTGGCTTACCCTCTTCTCCCGTGAGATCTGGTGCGTCCCTCCCTTTTGTCGTTGTCGATCCTTTAATGGCCTGTCCTTCACGTAACACCACCTCATTTGAGTTCTTATTGTCTCTTCTACTCATCATCGTCACTTTTTCCTCAATGTTCAATTTTTTGACAGGTCTAATTTTTGGGATTTGAATTGTTAAAAAAAATGTAGCTTTATCTAGTTAATGCTTTGGTTCCTCTTTAGTGGAGGCTTTGTACCTTGGGAACACCTTCCATTCTTCTTCAAGCCATTTAGTGCATTGAAATGTTCCTCTTTCATTGGAATTTATTAACTTGAATATTCTACAATGTCTGTATTATGTGTTTCGTAGATTGTGCTATCTAGCTTCCTTTATTAACGATCATGCTGTCAAACAGGAGTATGCCACCTGATGAACATAAACCCCTTTTTGTTTTCTCTGTAAAATTATCTCTATGGATGGAAATTTTTGGGTTTGCAGTGAGATTGTTGTCCTCACTACTATGGTTCCAGATCTATAGATTGGGGGTTTCAGTTGTCAATGGTGCAGCCTACAGAGATGCAGATCTTGACTTGAGGCAGAGCTTTCTGAATCCTACTGCAATTGCACCTGTAGTAATTGACCAGGACTCTCGTCCTGATGATATATTAGGAGGTTCAATCTATGATCCTGCTTACTATTCCTCTCTCTTTCGAGATGTTGAAAATGATGGATATGCATATGAGGTATGTCATTGTCTTTCCCTTCTTATATGCTGTTTCCTATGCAATATTTCTTTGATTAGAATTTTTACATACAAGGCTTTGACATTTATGTTTTTACTAGTAGCAACTTCACTTGAGGAAATATTCCGTAAGCATGGAAATGTGAAGCAGATATCACCTCTGATTGATACAAAATTTGAGGTCATTCAGTTAGTTACCGTGTTCCTGCTCCCATTCTGGAGTAATGGGAAAGAAGAAGAAGAAAAAACTATAGTTTGGAGGAAACAATAAAAAGATAGTTCACTAGTTATCGTTCATGTGGGAACACAGTGCTGGTTTACTGCTATGTCTAAAGCTAGCTTCAACTAATGATAAGCCTGCATGTTTTGTGCTTGTTTAAGATGAATTTGATGGTTAAAAATTTTGAGGCCTTTTGGGATCCATGTTCCCTACCCCTTCTTCCAATATCATGGATCCCTTTTACAATATCACTTTTAATGGATACTAAATTTGAGGTGATTCAATTTGGTCCCCAACCTGTTTTTGTTTTTTCAGGATAAAGTGGAACAAATATTTTTTAAATATGAAACATGAACTCATTATGTCCACAACATTCTGGATTTTTTTTAGTTAGTAATGCTTAGTTTTTTGTATTTTATTTTTCTTTGTGCGACTATTATTAATGATTACTTTATTTATCATATTTCTTTTTCAATAGTCATTACATTTCCGCTAGGTGCATGTGAAGACATGGACATGGCACAAGTTTTGGAAAGTGTCAATGACTATTTTCTAGTTTTTAATAAAGATCTTTATTACCAAAAACAAAGCTTGTGATAATCGTTGTACAGAAGTGTAACTATTTTATAAAAACAGATGATGTTTGCCTTGATTAGTCTTTGGGGTAAGCATATTCATCATAGTTTTCTTTAAAAGGGCAAAATTTTAGGATCTAAATGTATTAGTTTTGACTAATTTCTATTTCGATCTGTGAAAAGTAATTTTCAAAGAAATGGTATATTATTTAGATGTCATGCTTTTAGAATGTGGGTTTTTATCTTTTTAGTCTCTGCTAACAAACAGAAAATGAAATTTCTCTATAAGAAAGTATTAATTTTTTCAGAAATAAATGTCTGTTGAATATTTTTTGTATGAACTGTTCTTTTGTATACTGAATGTATGTTTATGTCAAATTTGTAGGGGAATGTTGTAGGTGAGAATTCTTCACCTCCTTTTCAAGCTTCTTGACGCAAACCAATGAATAACATCTATACATGACATTGTATGTACACCTTATAATTTGCTTTGCTTTTGAATCCTTAATTGCAATATTTTATTTGCTTACAATTACAGAAAATTTAGGTTACTCTGGTTGAATTAATCTATCTTAAGGCTTGCTATAATTTAATATATGTCTGATTTTTTTTGGTTTTATTCTTGTAGTAGTTATTGTTGGGCCTTGTGACTTATGTAAGCTGTTAAGGAAGAGAACTTTTCATATGTGTCGTATTAATTTATACTTTAAAAGCTTGTACTTCTTGCATTTACTACCGGAAGATCGAAGTAAAAGAGGTAAAAGATGCTTTAGCAATCATAAAAAGAGGTAATTGGTTTGGTTATTGATGTATGGAAGTGCAAGTGGGTTTAATGTGGTTGACAAGGCTCTTTAGCAAGATGTTAAAATACTAAGAAAAATGCCACATAGTTGTACTAAACCACTAATGGACGAGGGGGATATTTAAAGTTCATCTGATTGTAGGTATAAATTAATTTGGTATATAGTGAAACTGTGAGGAAAAAAGGTGATTGAGCAATTACGTCAAGTTATAATTGTCAGTATTAACCAATTTGATTATATGCTTGACTAGTCAATAATGAAAGCTTTTTTTGTATTGAAACAATTGATTAAACTATCCTGAGATGAGTACAGGAACCTGTATGTTGTTTTCGTTGATTTGGGAAAAAACTTATAATAGAATACCCATTCGTGTTATCTAACCTAAGAGAAGAAAACAAAAATCCAAACTTATACTATGATGATTAGGAATATTAATTAGGAAGAGACTAGTGTTGAGATTGCAGTACCCATAAAAATGAGGTTTCAGTTGGATTGCATCTTAGTATCTTTTAAAAACTTACCTTCTTGCATTTGTAATGGATGGATTGACCACTAACATTCAAGCAGATTATCCTGGTCGTATGCTTTTGCATACTGCAAAATATTTATTGATGTTGCTAAGGAAACAGTTGAATGCGAGGAAACTTTGGAAGACAAAAATTGAAGATTATTCAGGCAAAACTAATATTTACAAAAAATAATTCAGGTTCTCTGGAACATAATGAGAGAAAGAGCCTCTTTCATTTGGACAGATTTTGTGTAGATTAGTTATATTATCTTGGTTCTGCAGTTGAATCTGGCAATGACATTTATGAATGTTACCCACAAGACTGCAGTTGGGTGATTAAAACAAAGAATTGTTTCTTGTCTACTATGTGACCAATTACAGTGTTAGTGAGTTATGGGAAAACTCGAGTGTATCCTGATGATGCTTGTTATGCTTAACACAACTGGATGTTCAACTTATGAGGTAAGTCACATGTGTAAAAAGGGGGTGATAGGTGTTTTGTAGAACAATAAGTAGCTATGTGTAAAGGTTCTCATCCTTTGTGTTGAATGGGTTTTCAAATGGCATAGCTTGGTGTTTTTGTCTTTGAGTTCAAGTTGAGACCGCTGGGATTTGCAGCAAGTCGGTTTTCTGACCCACTTGGTTTTTATTTAATTATAATCTTCTTTGTTGTGATTTGCACGGAAATGCGACTTTAAATATTGTTGAAAACATAGGATAAAATAGAATGGTATATTGAAAGTGACTCACAAATATGAATTGAGTTCACCGTTGTTTTCCTTCTCTTTTGTAGGTAAAAATAAGTTACAACAATATATAGGATTGTAGGGATAGATGATCTTATCCCATTGATTTAATTGCAAATGAAAGGCCAGGTCAAGTGACAGTCAAATAAATAAGCTTATCAACTATTCTCCTGTATTTGCCTTGATCCTTCAATAATTGGCCTACATCTGGTTCGAGTTTAAGACCTGTTTCTAGTGGAGAATCAGATATTTTTGCATGATTTATACCTGTTTCCTCCAGCATATCTAGTGCATAGTTCCTCTGACTTAGAAAGCACCTTCTTGAGTCCTTGATACCTCAATCCATAGGAAGTATTGTATCTGGCCAAGGTCCTTTATATGTATTTTGGAATGTAGCCCCTTATTGTCTCCTGAATTTCAATGTTGTCACTGCCAGATACAACAATATCATCTACTTATACAATCATAATAATGCATCCTCTTGTTGCCCTTCTAACAAACACAGAGTAATCAGATATACATCTCACAAACCCAAATTCTGACAAAATAGTACTCAGTTTATCAAACCATGTTATAAACCATAAATTGATTTGTTAATCCTGCAAACCTTATGGGACTCCCCCTCAGTAACAAATCCAGGAGGTTGCTATATATATACCTCGTCTTGTAGATCTCCATGGTGGAATGCATTCTTCACATCTAGTTGGTGAAGTGGCCAGCTCAAATTAGTCGCTAAAGAAATAAACATCCTTACAGAATTCAGCTTTGCTACAGGAGAAGATGACTCATTGTTATCTGAATCAACATTTTGGCTATACCCTTTGGCAACAACTTTGGCTCTCAGTCTTTCCAGCGTACCATCAACCTTAAACTTCAGGGTGTGTGCCCACTTACAGTCTATTGTGTGCTTCCCTCGAGGTAAATCAATGAGTTCCCAATGTTGTTTTGGGATAAAGCTGTTATCTCCTCCTCGTGTTTCTAGCCATCATTACATTCTGTCTCTCTGAAATCTGTAGGTATTCTCTTATCTTTCAAGTTATCCAACGGTACAATTGAGGCACTAGGAATTATACTAGATTAATAGAGAGAGATTGTAGCGTGGAAGTAGGAGGATCAGCCTTGTTTCTACGCACTAAAACAATTGGGGGATCTGCAAACCTTTGAGGTAACTGTTCAGAAACATCAAACGTTGAAACTGGAAGTGATAAACTAGATATAGGATACTAATTAGTACTTGTTTTTGGACAAAAGGGTATATCTTCAAAGAAACTGACATCTATGGATGTAAACATTCTCCTTAGAGTAGGATTTTAGCAACAATATCCTCTTTTAGATTATGAATAATCTAGGAAAACACATTTAGGGACTTAGGTGAGAGCTTATCTTTTCGCTTTGGAAGAATATGAACAAACCATACACAGCCGAAAGTTCTAGGTTTAAAGAAAACAATGGTTTTCCGGGAAGTAACACATTGTTGTGTATCTTATTGTTTAGAACTGAACTAGGCAGCCTATTTATTGAGAAGCATGATGTTAAAATTGCTTGAGGCCAATGTTTTTTAAGAACATTCATTTTAATCATAAGACTCCTAATCACTTCTAACAGATGTCTACCTCTCTGATACTCCATTTTGTTGTGGAGTGTGTGAACATGAAGATTCATGGTGAATTCCATGTTCATCAAAATATTTTTTAAAGGTAGAAGAAGTGTACTCCAAAGCATTATCAGTTTTGAAAATTTTTATAGCAACAGAATGCTGATTGTTAACCTCATTGACAAATAACAAAAATTATAGAAGACTTTAGATATTTCTTTTATTAAATACAACTAAGTCATATGGGTGAGATCATCTATAAACAACAAATAATTTTTAAATAGACCATGCAAGTTTAAACGGAAATTTTATAAGCTAAGTTCAAATGAACACTAAGCCGATCTCTTTTATAATTTGATCGATTGGAATTAGTGATGGATTCGGGTCAGATATGGATGAGATACAGCTATATATCCAAATTCGATCCGATCCTTAATCCGAAGATTACATTCATTTTATTTACCATATCCGTATCCGATCTGAATCCGTCAAACTTGTATCCGATCTGATCTGAACCGATTGACTAAAATAATATAAATAATATAGATTTTAATATATATAGAGAATAAATAACAAAAAAACATTATTTTAAATATTTTTAAAATATAATTTAATTAAATACCAAACATTCGGATCGGAAATGGATCGGATTATCTCAAATCCATATCTGATCTTAATATTTTCAATTATAAAATATATCCAAAAGTTCGAACCCGAATCCAATCCAAAATTGTTACAGATCGGATATAAATGGGTCGAATTCGGATCGGATTCATAGATTTTGGATATCAGAACCTATCTCTAATTGGAATTATACCTATAAAGGTTAATAATCTTAAAAACACTGTTTACATTGCATTGGGCATGTGCACAACAGATTCCTTGTGGCGTTAAGAGGTGGGATATGTATGTTGATTGCATATTTCATATTAAAAGGGTAGAGAAAGAGGCCTAAAAGGATGTGGATAAGGGCTTTGGAAAATGAAAAAAGGAAAAAGGGGGAAAATGCAGTATATTTATATTTGTTGATTTTGTTATAAGCTTATGAAGTGGAAAAACAAGGGCTCTATCCACGGCCCCAACTATTCCACATGTGGTTGTTTTCTGTTGATAACGACAATTGTGAATAAATCTTTATCAAAGGTCTTTTTCATCTAACGAATGCTGTCAATAATTTGGATTTTTAGAGGGCTTTATTTTTTAGAATGGTTAATGTTTTTGAGCCTGGACAACAAACTGAGTAGGCATATTTAAATTTTTTTGGTCCTTTTTAATTCCATTATCGTAGTTTTTTTTCCTTTTTTATTTTGCAGGAGGATGTTTCAAAGAAAGCTTGCAGCTTGTACCCTTCCAAAACTATCTTTAATGGGGGATTCTGTTAACCTCATCTCTCTATCCCAACTGTTCTGTCGCATGCACAAATATGGGTGTTTTTCAGACAGCTCAGGTGGGGTTGTTAATCCTAGTTTGGGGGCTTCGCGTGCCTTGCTGGTGCTGGATGATTTCTTTGGGCTATTTACCTTGCAGTTCACATTAGAAGGCGCAAAGATGCATTTCTATGTGTTGCTCGTTTTAAATTTTTAACCAACTGGAGCAAGCTGCTTTTGAATTCGAGATACCCATGTTGGGGACTTTCCATTCAACTATACAAGGCTCTTTTCCTCCTCAAAACCATACGTTGGTAAAAGCTGGACTTTTGAGATTTGGCATGGTTGTATTATCTGTAAATGTTTCTGACCTAAGCGTGTCAAGATCATGCCCGTAAAATGCCTTGCTTTTGCATCTCACCTTCAGAAAACAGATGATTGATCTTGGTTTAGAATGCTGTTAGCATCTATGAATGCTAATCCCATTTTTTTGAGCTGTATCCCAATAGTCATTTCAGCCTACTATTCAGACACTATTGTTAGGATAGTATCCCAATAATGTTTTTTGAACGTACTTTTCAGACATTATTTTTTAGCTGTATCCCAATAGTGTTAGCATAGTGTTTTTACTATTTAATCGCAGAAAAAACGAAGATGTCGATAAGGTTTGCCTCAATTTTTCTGGAGTTCATGTGGAAAGAATGGTATGAATACTAATTTTAGCGTCGACATCAAAAATTTTTAACTTCCGACTTAAAAGTTCGACCAACACCTTTCTAAATTAGAAGAGTGTTTGGACTTTCTTTTATCAATACCACCGGAAATCTCTATAATTAGTTTAATCATTTCACTAGAACAAAGCAACCAACAGGTTCAGTTTTTCTCATTATCTTCCTCAAAAACCCTTTGTGGTGTTTTATTTTATTCTTATTATAAGAGATTAATTGTAAGTGAGGGTGTAATTAGAGTATGCCTTATAATATTTTTATTCTTTTATAATCTTTAATTATAGTGGATTTGTGTTTCGAGTGTCACCCATAGTTTTTTCCTTATTTAGTAATTTCTGCGTAAAAATTCTTCATCATTTTTTTTAATTTTTTCATTATATTTTTTTGTAGTATCACCATTGTATTGTAATTCTGATACTTTTCGCCAACAAATTGGCGTCAAAGTGATGATCCATTGAGAGTATAATGTCGACTATAAAATTTGACATTGAGATATTTAATGGCAAGATCAATTTTAGCATTTGTCAAATTCAAATGTTTATGGTACTTACAAATATTGGAGTAAGAAAGCTATATCAGGTAAGCCAAAGAAGCCGACCACTATGATAGACGAAGAATGGAAGGATCTTGATGATAAAACCAGAAGGACCATTCAATTGTGTTTATCTAAAGAAGTTCTACGAGTGGTCATCCATAAGAAGACAGTAGCCAATCTTTGGTCCAAGTTAGAGTCACTTTATATAACCAAAAAAGTTACCAACAAGCTCCATTTAAAGGAGCACCTCTTTACGATGCAAACAAAGGAAGGTATGTTTATTAAGTCTCATCTTAATAAGTTTAAGAGTGTTCTCAATTTAGAACACTTGGATATAAAAGTTGATGATAAAGATAAAGTTGTTTTGCTCGTACGTTCTATCCCTTCTTTTTATAAGCACTTCAAAGAAATTACACTTTATAGCAAAAATGAGGCCCTATCTTTTGAAGATAGTAAATCTCACCTGCCCTCTAAAGAGACATGATAAATAATACCTTCCAAGTTCAAGTGCTCAAGATGAGGGACTTACTATTAGAGGAAAATCACTTGAAAAAGGATATAGTAGTAATAAAAAATAGGTTCAAATCAAAATCAAAAGGCAAGAATAATGATAAATTTTGTCGTTATTGCAAAAAGAAGTCATGTCATTGATGATTGTTATTTGTTGAAAAATAAAAAACAAAACAAGGATAACAATCATAGTAAGCCTGATAAACTTGCGGAAGCTGCAGTTGTTGAGGATAATCCTAATGTTGATTACCTTCTCATTACTGATGCTTGAGGTAGACCTAAATTTGAACGAATTCTTGATTCTGCTTGTTCTTATCACATGGGTCCCCATAGCAATTGGTTTTCTACCTATGAATATGTTAAAGGTGGAGTTATCATGATAGGCAATAATGCACAGTGCAGAGTTGTTGGTAAAGAAACAATAAAAATCAAGACTCACGATGGTGTTGTTACTCTCCAATGTTAGGCATATTCTAAATTTGAAAAGAAATCTCATTTTATTGGGCAATCTTGAAGAAAATGGGTGCAAGTATTTAGTTGAAGGTGGAGTTTTCAACGCATCAAAAGGTGCCATTATTTTAATAAATGATAGCAGATCTAATAACCTATATGTTTTGCAAGGTGTTATTACTACAGGTATCACAACAATTTCTTCGTCATCCCTATCAAACTTAGATGTTACCAAGTTATGGCACATGAGGCTTAGACATATGAGTGATCATGGAATGATGGTATTGAGTAAGCAAGGTCTTTTATATGGACAGAGTACTGACAAAATTGATTTATGTGAACATTGCATTTTTCGAAAGTAAAAGCAGGTAAGTTTTGGCTCAGGTATTCACAGAGCCAAAGGTACTCTTAATTATATCTAATATGAACTTTGAGGGACCTTGTGTTGCTTCTAAAGGTGGAACAAAGTATATGCTTACTTCTTTTATGACTATTTGAGATATACTTGGGTTTATTTTCTAAAGCATAAAAATAATGTCTTTTCAACTTTTAAGACCTGGAAAATAATGATTAAAAACTAGAAAAGCAAGAAAGTCAAGCGGCTTAGGACAAATAATAGTTTGGAGTTTTGTGAATCCAGCTTTAACAAGTTATGTAAAAGAGAAGGTATTATTAGACACCTCAACAAAATGGAGTAGCAAAACAGATGAACATGACTATTTTAGAGAAAGATCGATGCATGCTTTCTAATGCTGGATTAGGCAAGGAATTTTAGGTAGAAGTAGCCTCAATGGCGTGTTGCATAGTCAACCACTCTCCACACGCATCACTTGACTCTATCACTCTACATGAAAGTACATAGGCAACCCTGTTAAATATTCTAATTTGGGAATTTTTGGATGTCCTACATATGAACATGTCAATACTGGTACATTGGAACCACATGCTAGAAAATGCATTTTTCTTGGTTATGCATATGGGGTGAAAGGATATAAGTTATGGTGTCCTCATCCAAAATCACCTAAATTTATTATTAACAAAGATGTTACATTTGATGAGTCATTCATGCTCCATCTAAAGAACGAGCTTTCCTCTTATGATCTAGGAATTGCTGAAAGTGACGATGAAAAAGGTGAAGCTAGAACTTAATGCTCCAAGTCAACATGATTTGTCATCAGGTAAGTCTTGTCCAAATGAGACCGCTTCAATGGGCATTGAACCCATACAAGTTTCTCAAGGGGCAGACCAAGGAGAGAAATAAGACCAATCATGATATGGTGAAGCTGATCTTGTTGCCTACGCACTATATGTTGTGGTGAACCATTGACTTACTCAAAAGCCCTTTCTCATGCACAATCTAACAAATAGATTGTTTCCATGTATAAGGAAATTGAATCTCTCCGCAAGAATAGAACTTGAGAACTTGTCAAACGACCTACAGGATAGAAAATTGTAGGTTGTAAATGGCGTTTATAAGAAGAAAGAAGGCATTCTTGGTGTTGTTGAAAATGCAAGATACAAAGCACGCTTAGTAGTAAAGGACTACACATAAAGGGAAGGTATTGATTTTAATAAAATCTTATCTCCTGCTGCTGTTAGACATACTGTCATTAGTGTGTTATTTGCTTTAGTTGCTTTATATGACCCGGAATTGAAGCAATTAAATGTTAAAAGAGTTTTTTCTTCGCAGTGAGTTAAAAGAAGAAATTTCCATGCAACAACCCGTTGATTTTATCCAGCCGGGAAAGGATGACTGCGTTTGCCTTTTGAAAAAATCTCGCTAATTCAGATGGTTGATTTGATATTGTGTAATTTTTTTAAAAAAAACAGTGGGACAAAAGGGTGGAGTCTAAGAGAGGAAGAAGAAAGATGGAGAATGCGAGGTATTGGTGTCACTGGTGGTCTCGACTGGTGAGCCCAGACATGGATGTGGAGCTCAAGTGCCCAATTTGTGATAGTGGGTACGTGGAGGAAATGGACACTAGAGGAGGAGATGACCACCCCGTTGACGATCCAAGATCTGATCGGGCTTTCTCCTTGTAGTAGCCTATGTTGCTGGGAATGATGGGTGGCTGGCCATCCCGCCGCCGCCCACTTTTCCCTCGTGTTCAAGTGGAGGAACAAGGGCGGGGTGATTCTGATGTGGAACGAAGCGATTTCAATTTGTCTCCCCATGAGAAGAAGATCGAGAGACCCAGCTTCCATGTTACAATTGCTTGAAAGTCTTCGTGAAGGGATTTCATTTGCCTCTGATAATCCTGAAACTGCGAGGGATGGAGATATCATCGAGAGGGACAGGATTCCACCAGCACAGAAGGAGTTCATTGAAGCCATGCCAAATGTCAAAATCAATGAGGCTCTGCAATGTTTTGTTTGTTTAGATGACTTTGAGATTGGCTCTGAGGGTAAGGAGATGGCTTGCAAACATAAATTCCACTCATATTCTATTCTACCTTGGCTGGAGCTTCACAGTTAATACCCAGTTTGTAGATTTCAGATACCATCGTTCGATGCAAATGAACAGAATGGAAATAGGTCTCCCTCTGCCAATATTCGTGTTGTCAACAACATCAACAACAGTGATACCGGTGGCAGTGGTGGACATGGAGAAAATGAGGGGGATAGTGGAAGTGGGAGAAGATTTTCATGGCCTCTTAATGGCTTGTTTTCCTTGACTGGATCATCAGAGTGGTGGAACCCCGTCTTCTGAACCTTCGTCATCTGCTTCAGATGGAAACTGAGCCCTAAACTTCTGGTTTCTGCGCATTGGCATGTCTACCATTTGAATCCCCCTCTTGTTGGAGAGCTGATGGTACCGAATCGCTGTCTATATTGTTTGTCTATTTTCTCTGAGCATTTAAGTGATAGTTGTGTAAGATTTGTTGTAGCATGAACTTCTTGCAAGGGATGCATCAAATATGTAAGCACACCTGCTTTCTATAATCCATTTTGCGTGAACTCTGTTGCATGGCACAGATGTTTTTTTAGAACGTTTTATGCACCAAATAAATGAGGAGGTAAGTGTCGTTTGACTCATGTAATTATAGCATTCTCCATCTGATTGGCAATGCTTAATCTGTTTTTATTTTCCACATCAATGTTCCATCTGTTTATTCTGTGTTAAATATTGCTCTTTTGTTGAGTTCGTAATATCTGTAGGTGCTCTTCTTGGAAATATATTATCCAGCATGCAAACTCCTTTAATGCAGTGATTCCATTTGACCTGTTGATTCAAGGGCTCTCTCTCTTTGTACCTTCGCCTTGCATGAAAATGATTATTCTACGTATCGGTATATGTAAACGGTAAAGTGGAAAAGAAAGTTTTAACGTGGCCAGGAATCGAAACTTGATGTCGGTGTTACAGTAATTCTGATGCTTTTTAACAAGTTGTGACAAACCCGTTTCGGCTAAGGTGGACCACCGTTGCACGAATCTGCCAATTCCGTGCGGAATCGGCCGATTTAAATCGGATCGGCGCGATGCCGATCCGATTTCGCCTCGGAATCGGAATCGGCCGATTTAAATCGGAATCGGTTTTTTAATGAAATTACTAAAATACCCTAGGTATGATTTTTATTAAATTATTTAAGCATGGGTAAAATGGTAATTTGGATTTTAAAAACCTAAAATCAAACCCGCTCCCCCCACGCCGCCGCCGCTCGTCCGCCCGCCGCCGCCCCGTTTCCGCCCTCCGTCGTGCTCCCCGACTCCGGGCTCGCCGCCGACCGGGCTACCGACCTCGCCGCCGACCTCGCAACGTCGCCGCCGAAGTGTGGCCGGACCGAATCAAGCTGTGACGCACGAATCGCCGCAACTCGCCGCCGACTCGCCGCCGCTCCGGGCCGCCTCGCCTCCGGCTGCGGGCCGCTGACTGTTCGTCCGACCGGGCTGCCGACATCCTCCGACATCGCCGCCTCAAGACTCACCTCCGACCGGGTCGGCGGCGGCGGCAGGGGTAAAGAGTGGCATTCTCGTAATTAAAAGTTAACTCGAGTCTAACTCGAGTCAAAAATAATAATTAATTCTAAATAATTTAAAAAAAATCTTAAAAAATATTTTAAAATATCAGAAACTATAATACACAGAATAATATCAAAATAACATCAATACCTAATTTTAATATATTTATATTATAAATTGTCAAATTATTATATATGACCGATTAAATTAATTTGGACCGATTCAACTGAACCGATTCTTGGCCGATTCAGACCGATTCCGATTCCGATTCCGACTCCTTGGAAAACCGATTCCGATTCATGCAACCATGAGGTGGACAACTCCAAAATTAAGCGTAATGTACTTAAGACCTGAGAGATGTGGATTGATCTTACCGTCTTAAATTGGAATCCCTTCAAAAGTACATGTGTGTGTGTATATATATATATATATATCTATATGGCCGATTGGGTAAGCCCAGGATAGAAAACTTTTTGTACTCCAAAGTTTGATCTAGACCATCAAATTATAAGGAGGACTCATATCTATTTTTTAAAAAATAAAAATAAAAATTAACCTCTCTTCCCACAACAATGCCGGCGGCAACTATGCTGGTCAAATCCAACATCGTGGCAACTAGACATGGCCGGACACGGCCAGACCTGGCCAGCCCCTGATATGCTTTGGCCGGGGGACAGTCAGGTCTAGCCGCCGACGGCCAAATCTAACTGCCCTTAAAAAAATGAAAAAAAATTGGTCGACAGCCAAGTTTCGACAACGACTGGCCGGACCTGGTCACCACTGATATTGACGGATACCAACCCGGCCGACCGGCAATGGCCAGAACCTAGCCACCCACAAAGGAGGGGGTGGTGGGCTTTGCTTTTTTATTACATTAAATTTGGGTTATCCTTATGATTAGGTGGCTCAGATTAGAACTTAGGGCTTGAACATGTTCCGGCATTAGGCTTATCAAAACTTATATATATATATATATATATATATATATATATATATATATATATATAATAAATAGAGAGAGGGAGAGAGAGAGGGAAAAAATCACGGATTCTCTCATTAAATAAAATATTTTCAACAATACTCTAGTTAAACTTTTGTATTATTTTATACCCTTATTTTAATTTTCATATTAATTATACCTTTGGTTGTAGTGAGATGTCTCTTTTCCTACTTTATGATAAATTTTAAGATAATAATACCCCTTAATAAAAAAATATTATGGCATTTCTTTAAGAGGATAAAAAGAAAGAGGAAAAGAAGGGACACCTCACTAGTAGAGATGCTAAGAAATCGGGTTTGGTTTGGAACTTGCAGGACCACAACTTATGAAGGTATTTATTGAACTAGATATGCAAAAGTGTTCATTATATTTTCATTACAAGGAATGAAAAGGAAATAATTTTTTATTATAAGAGTATTCACAATATTTTTAAATATATATATATTATGCTATATATGTATGTTGTTTGTTTGTCTTTTATACGTCTAGTTTAATTTTTTCATGGTATACATTTTTTATAGGAATACAGATAACAAATTAGTGGAGAATCTATGCTACCATTTTCTCGTGTATTAGTAAACACCTATTTCATATAATGTATTCTCTATTTTGCGTTATGATATCTTTTTCTCTTAAAATTTTCTTTTTCATATCCAAAGTCCAAAATCTATACATGTTATCTTTTTTCATATTAACCCAAAGTAGGTAATTTGTATTTTGATTCAAATAAAAGATGATTCTTGAAATTAGATGGATTTAGTTTTTGATACCCCACAAAAACCAAGCTAACATGGCTTTTTTAAAAAAAAAAACCAAAGAACATCAAAAAGAAAATCTAGAGGATGTTTTCTCAAGACCTGAAACTAAATATAAAGAAGTGAAATGTTTTAAATCTTTTTTTCAAGATATAGACAATTTTTTTTACGACAAGCAAAAACCCTAAATTATTTTGAATATTTTCAAATTTTTATATATTTTTTAATTCTATATGTAAACCTCATTTAATCTATCTAAACACGTGGATTTTGTCTATATATTTGAATATTTTAAATCCAAACCAGTCCATAAATTTATTATTAGATGTATGCATAATTTTCAATTTAATATTTTTTCTGATTTTTTTATTGATATGATTGTAGAATTTTTGACCCCTAACAAATTTTTACACTTGTCAAATCCTCATGGAGAAAAAGAAAATTCATTATCCTTACATGCATTTAATTTTCTCAAATGAGGTTCATTTGAGTATAAATTTCAAATTTGAATTACTTCAATCATTAATTTCCCACGTACATAATTTTTTATAAAAGTTCCTTTTTACCCTTCCAAATTCGACTCTTTTAAATAATTACAATTTTTTATTAATAAATGAATTTGGACAATTTAATAAGCATGGGTCATTGATTTCTTCCTCTATTTTTATTCTTTCGATTTAGGCATTTGGTTGCAATAGAAAATTTTCTATAAAATCTCTCAATAGTTTTGTCACAATTTTTGTTTCGTTACAATTATAAAAATTGACAGAGTTGATAAAATTATGGTTGGAAAGGGAGGATT